>JZKD02S0528433.1:192848-221002 GCA_000966675.3 Picea glauca | reverse complement strand
AAAGCATAATCCTGATTTTCCATAATGTCATATTTTATTTCAGAATCCCTCAATTCACTGCTGAAAAAAGGCAATGGGCTGCTCTAACCCTTCAACATTCTTCTGCAATAAAACAATTGCTACTGTGTCAAATGAAGCAAAAGAAAAAATCAGAAAATCCTTGGAGTAGTCAGGACTGATGAGCATAGGTGCTTCAGTCAATTTCTTCTTTATCTGATCAAAATAATCTCGAGACTCAACAATCCATTTGATTTGATTTCCTTTCCTCAGCATGGTTGTAATATACTTTACCAATTCAGAAAAATTTGAAACAAACCTTCTCAAAAAATTAATTTTCCCCAAGAAAGACTGAACTTCTTTCTTGGATCTAGGGAGAGACAATTTCTAGATAGCTTATACTCTGATAGAATCAATTCTTACCCCTTCAGTTGATACAATGTGCCCCAATAATTTCTCTTCCTTCATGGAAAACAATGGCTTTTTAGGATTTAGAGAGAGACCATTTTTTTTTCACTTCAAGAAGACCTTTCTCAAATGATGATAATGTTCTTTATCAGATTGTGAGAACACTATTATGTCTTCCAAATAAATGAATACAAAGGTTTCCTTCTCCCTAATAAAGGAAATGTATATGGCTCACTGAAAGGTCGCTCCTGCGTTCATCAACCCAAAGGGCATCTTAGAGTACATGAATGTACCCCAAGGAGTAGTGAAGGTTGTCTTGTCTCTATCTTCAATAAATACATAGATCTGATTGTAGCCAGAAAATCCATCAATCATAGACATCCTAGATGCACCTGCCACCCTCTGTAATATGAGATCCATCTTTAGAAATGGGTAATTATCTTTATTATATCTTCTATTCAAATTTATGAAATCGACACAAAGTATGATTTCTCCATTCTTCTTTCTCACTAGGAGAAAGTTGGCCACCCATTCAGAATATCTCAAAGGAATGATAATCTTAGAATCCAAAATCTTTTTTACCTCTCTTTCCATAATAGGCAGCAAAATAGGATGTCTCAGCTTCTTCCTAAATGGCTTGGTCTCTTCTTTCAAAGGGATATTATGTTCAATGATACTTGTGTCATGTGTTTTTAGATCTTCATAAGTCCAGGCAAACACATCAGCAAACTCTTTTACCGGCTTAAAATATTCAACCCTTTGTTCATTTGACAAGCTGCTAGACAACTTGACATATTTTGGATCTTCCTTTGTACCCACATTACATTCAGTCACATCAGTAGTATCAAATGAACCTTTAACCTTCATAGGAACATCATTTCTATCGAAAAATCTTTCCAAAGGAACTAGTCCTTTTGGAATATGGTTACTAGGCAACTAAACAATATGATGATTAGTAATTTTATTTAGAAAAATATCAGCATGAGGGCTATTTTAATAATCATGATATTCATCAATATGTAATGTAGAAAACTCATCAACATTCTCAAGAAATCTTTTAATCTCAATATCATCCTCAAAGACCTTCCAATGTTTGACATTGTAAGGTATAGAGGGTATATACTTCACTTCTACATCATATTTGAGTTTAGGTGGCAAAGGGACTCTGAAATTACTTTATAAAACAACCAAAGAATCATCCATGATGTTTTCCTCTCTGGGAACAAATGAAATATTAAAATCTGAGAAGAAACTGTCAACAAGATCCCAAACCTCATTCTTGTAAGAACTTAGCCTAGTATTTTTTCCTTGATACAGATTTTTAATTTGATGGAAAATCAATTCAGAATCTCCAAATACTACTAACTCTTCAATCCCCATGTCTTTAGCAGCCCTCAAACCCAAAACAAGAGCTTCATACTCTACCACATTGTTTGTAGTTTCAAATTCTAACTTGTAGGATAGAGATATGGTCTCTTGAGTAGGGGAAACAAAGACTACCCTAGCACCAACACCTTCCTTAGAAGAGGATCCATCAAAACAAAATTTCCAAACATAGGTAATTGGAGGAGAATCTTCACAAAAGGTAATGGATTGTTTTCTGATTTCAAGAGGAGGTTTAGGAGCATTAGTGAGCTATAATATATTGGATCCCAAATCAACATCAAGTACAAAAATAGGATGATTGGTGGGATTTGTTTCATCACTGATAATGTAGGTCAACTGAGCTTCCCTATAAATCCTTCTATGCTCCCCCCCAAACACGGGAATGGTATCATATATAAGGTCCATCTACAAGGTTCCCCCTAGTATTTTTATCCAATATCTTGAAAAGATCATACCAAACTTAGGGGGAACATCAACTACCACAATATCCATGACGATACTTTTCATGGGGAAATGGAACAAGGTCACAACCAGATATTTGATAACCCCGAGACACTTCACTTTCCTAGAGTCAAAATAATATAAGTCATGGTAAGTTTTTGTAATTTCTAACCCAAGTTCATCCATGCCTGTTTTTGGCATGAGATTGTGAGATGCCCTTGAGTCCATCAAGAAATTATGCAACACCTTATCATGAATATCCAGTGATGTATAGAAGGGAGGGGATGAATCATCTTTATCTTCTATCAAAGGTCCTAATATGACTACTGTTTTTTCATATTGGAGGTTTACTAAATCAGTAGAAATGGAGGAAGGTTCAGGTTGCAACATTTTTGAAAGATATTTTTTGAACTCCTCATTTTTTATCAACTCTACAAAAGGGACTGGAATTTTTATTTTTTGAATTTCATTTTCAAAACTGAAAGAATATGGATATTTCAAAATCTCCTTAACTTCTGAAGTAGGATTCTTAATCAAATCTTGAGGTATTTGTACATCTTTCTCTTTCCTAAAAGCTACCATAGTCTTAGCAGAATCTTCTTCTTTGGAAGGCTAATCTGAAGTGTCAGTCTTATCTTCTTTCTTTTTGGACCTTATATTGTATCTATTAGGATTTTCTTTTGTTTTCTCTCCCTTAATCAATTCATTTATTTGATTATCCATGAGAGATTTCTCATATGTATATTGGGTCGAGTGAGGAGATGAGGAGGTGTCACCAAGGCAATGGATCTCAGGGTTAGTTCCTTCTTCCTCAACTTCTTCATCTACAATAAGGTTGTTTTATAGAGGAGCTTGGATTTTGTTATCATCTCTCTCTTTGTTTCTAGGATCTCTTGGAAGAATCTGAGGATAAAAATGGGTCTTCGGTAGTTACCTCTGTTATCAACATTTTTTGTATTCCTATAGGTCTGTTTTCCTTTAATTTTTAGCTACTCCATATCAGTAGAAAGTGATTTTACTAATTTGGTAAGTTTATCAACTTGAGGATGGACAACATAGTGATCAGAAGTTGAGTCTTCAGCTCTATTTTTTCTCTTGTCTCTATCATACTTTCCCCTAAGTTTTTCATATGCCACTATGTTAGATTCTACTTCCAAGTCTGCATCTTGCATATGAGCTAAGGAGGCAGATCTTCTTTCTCTAAATAGAAGGAAAAACTCGAGGTCAAAAGTACTGGCAGAGGTTTATGTTGGTTTTATCTCAGCAAGGATTTTATTATACATTTTATTGAACCTCTTGGAGAAGTCAGAGATAGACTCTCCCTCTTTCCTCTTTAGGGATCCAAATTCTGTGATATAATACAAAAAATATTTCTTATCCCCCCACTGTCTCAATAAAGCATCGTCTAAAGCTTCAATCCCAACAATGGATCCATGAGTCAAACCCCTAAACCATTTTATAACCTCACCATGAAGGCTCTGGACAAAGACTCTCATCCACACATCCTCATTCTCAATGTTTAGATTGTCTACATAACTTTAGAAGGCATCAAGGTGTTCCTCGGCAGTTATTTTTTCTTCTCCTGTGAATTTGGGCATGTATTTTAAGTAATATCCAACAAGGAGAGCATTCATAGGATGAGGTAAGTGTTATAACCCTAATTTTCACCATACAAGCTTGCATGGCATCAGGCCATCTTAGATTCCTTCTTTTCCAAAGCACTGTTGAACAACTCTTCTTAAAAACACTTTTTATAAAGGCTCACATGCCCTTCTCTATTATTGCACGCGTGTACACGCTCGCTGACCCAAAACAACCCGTGTGTACCTACAAAATCACGAAAAAAGGAAAGTTGTCGACATAACACACAACTTTGGGTGAGTTAACTAAACCTTCCGACCATGCATGGCCAAGGGTTTGCCCAAATACCTAGCTTATTATAGCCTATAAAAGAAGGGTTAGGGGTCCCATTTGGAAGAGCAGAATCATAGTAAAGAAAATATACCCAATTGCATATTCCCTTTGTCCCAACCCTTTAGCCTTCCTTGTGCAAAGAGAAATATAGAGAAAATAAGTTGGAGGACAGTAGAAGAGGAGCCCAGGACCAAGTTCGTGGAGCAGTAGTCGGCTTCATCATTATAAGTTGATTTGTTGAAGTTAATAATAAAGAGATACTTTTCTCATCCCACCATGTGAGGTTTTTATGATTTATTGTATACTTGTTTATTGAAATCTCTAACCCATTAATCTATAGATCAAATGCATGCGGAGTTTGTTGTTTGTTTTATGTGAATGCAAGTCAGCCTTGGGAAGAGAGCTGCAATCAAAAAATAATCAAGCATAAGGAGGTATCTACATCAAACGCCTGTAATAAGGTATGCTCATTTAACTATGTATTTGCTTAAGAATAATGGGGATTAGGTCTGGGATGACTGTAGAAAGTAGAGATATTTAGGTGTTTTCTACATGCATAATCTAACCCTAAGTGCTAGTCTGTAGAGGGATTTCCCACTCACAATAGAATTGGCAACTGTACTGGGGAAGTCTCTAGGGTTCCTGGGGATATTTTTGGGTATTTTTAAGAATTGGTTTCATTTTCCTATTTTTAAAGTTTCTACAAAAGTTTGAGCTAACAAAGATTCTAGTCTTCCATACCAGTTGTCTTTGTTTCTTTTCTTGACTGTATTTTTTTTTCAAGACCCACAGAGGTACACGTGGCCTATATATGGTTTACACGCATGTACCCACTCCCTGCATTCTCACAGCCCATGTGTACATACTAGCTGAGGAAGTGACAGTCACATGTAGATTACAGAAAAATTCTTTTAAAGAGGCAGTCATCCTCTTCCCTGTCAGAAGTAGCCCTTCTCAGGGGTTTTCTGGAACTCCTTCTAGTCTTTGTTGCTTGCAGTCTGTAGCTTAGGTTTCGCCTTGGATTGGTTTGTTCTATGAAGTTTTCCTTGATTTGTTTTCTTTTTATGTTAAAGTAAGTGGATGAGTCTTCAAGAGATTCTGGTTTTCAGTACCAGTAATCTCTGCCTGGGCTAGCTTGCTTGGATTTTTTTTTTTGTCTCAGAGTCAGGGATACACGCGGCCTGTATAAGGCCAACACGCGTGTACATTCCCTCTGACTTTACACAGCTCGCGTGAACACACTTGTTGTTGAACTGTCAGTGGTGTGCTTGAAGAGAAGTTTTGTTGAAGGTGAGGTAGTCATCCTTTCCTTTGACAAGAGCTATACCTATCAGGTTTTTGGGTCTCTGTCATAGCGGCCAATAACTTAGGTTTGATCACAACAATAGCTTTCTTTTTCGTTTAGAAGTTTTTCCTCAAAATTTTCTGTTATAGGGTTTTTAGACAAGTGTGAGAGTCCAGTTTCTAAAATTTGTTTGTGTGTGATTTTTGATGTGACTCTTTGCGATCTACGCTTAGGCCAGAAATTTTTTCTTGGTTTTGACTTGTGGGTATTTTTCCTTTTTTGCTTTGTGAGCATTCAAATAAAAAAAAAACTTTTATTTCTTTGATTGGTTAAAAAGTGTTGTTTTGCATTAGTAACCAGGGAAAAGTCTTTGTTTTCATAAGTTCTTGACATTTTACTTAGATCATAAGTAGCTCGTAGTCGAGTGAAATCCTGCTTTGAGTTTTTTGTTCAAAGATCTTAGAAAAATTTTAAAGTTTGAAAAGTTGTTTAAAGAAAAGTTTTTGTTTCCAAGCTTTCTGTTTATTTTACTTTCATCTTTCAAACATCACTAGTTTCACTTTCATAGACTTTGACGTAATACAAGCCATAAAATTAACGCTAAATCTAAAATTCATTACAATTTTTATGTTTGTAGGGTCAACCAACTAGTTTAGGGTTAGGGCCTTGAATTAGGTTGGAGAGGAAACTCTTCAAGGCCATTAAAATCAAACATTGGAGTCTGAGTTAGGGAGTGTCAAAGTCTAGTATCATGAAATTTATCCGGGACCCCCCTCTAACACAGGGGATAAACATGAGGTTGTGTGCGGAAAGGTAGCGGAGATAACCCCTCCAAAGTTGGACCAATCATAGTGGAGAACACATATAGAGGGCTTGTTTTGGCATCCTGTCGATTGCATTTTCCATGGGGCTTCGTGGGTCTCGAATCCGTTCGAGGTCCTCAGTTGTATTTCAGACCATTTTCTTTCAATACCCTTGACAAGTTTCGAGCTTGATACCCTGCTCATTGTGGTCTACCCGACTTTTGACTGTACCCGCCTGGTGACTATTCGCACACTGGCAACCTAGTTGCCTATCTTTTTAGGGACATACACAGGTGACTGCGGGGGTATACCATGGTACCTAGGATAGACATCATGCCATGCTTTGCAGAGTATACCCAGAGGGTGCTTCTGTGTTCGAGTTGCACTGGCACTGGTAAGTTGCTCTAGTGTTGGTTGTTGTAATTGTTCTTCCAATTAGTTTAGTGTTTGCTTGTCTTATCTTGTAGGGACTTTTGAGTGCGTGTTGTTTCTTGAACGGTTAGACTGCCCTAGTGTGTCTTTGATCTTCTCACACAATGGAGGATCATGAGCTCCATCAGTCACAAAGGCTTCAGGGCCTATCACCAGTTACACTGGAGCCCCCCCCGCCACCACTACGGTGAAAGATAGACCAACAAGGGTCTTTTCAAGCGACCGGGTCACAAGAAATTGTGCCTGACTAACATCCGGAGGAATCGACTGTTTTAGACTTTGGAGCGAAAGATCTTGGTCCACCTGAAACCTTAACCACTGATATTTTGGCACCCAACATCGTACCAATTCACCCTTATGAGTGCCAGACAGTGTCACACACAACAATGGAAACAAATGTTGTTACTCCTTTTGGGAATTCTTCAATTCCCACTATGGTTGTCACCACAGGAGAGTTTCCACCTCCTAACCCACCATCACCGATCTGAGCCACCATGGTCTTGGCTGCCTCTACCTCGCACAATGGTCCGATCCCATCTATGGTGACGACCACAACCCCTTTCCCACCAAGTGCGACAGGCCCTACATTCTCATACGGGATGCCTAGTTCAGGTACAAGTCCTGTACTTTCCTACTCCACTTCACATACTTTAGGTCTGGGGGAAGGGAGATCTAACACTCCTCTGCAAGGCCACATGGGGGGCACTCCTTCTCCTTTTAACGCTTCCCCTTACGGGGGAGGTCATATACCTCCTTCGTTCCCTTCGCTCAGTGGCACGCACCATCCATCCGCCGAGCCACCTGCACACCATAGTTTATTTGGAGCAGGGAGTCAAGGACCACCTTCGCACAATATGTCAGTAGGTTCAAAATCATTTTCTTTTTTCGGTGCATTTGGTAATAATGCCTTCTCGTCATCTACTTTTTTGACTGGGGGAAACCTCGGTTTCGGACAACCTTTTCCTATGCAGGGTACTATTCCTACACAGGGGGAAAACCTTGGAATTTCTTCTGCATCAGGGCCTTGGAATTCTTGGCAGGGATCCGTTCCTTCATCAGGAATGTCGATCTAGGGAAATTATTTCCATAGTCAATGGAACCCCAGACAAGATACTATGCCTATCCCCATGGGATTGGCATGGGGCAACCCTTCCCAAAGTCCTTCGAATGTAATGCATGCCCATCCATCTACGTCCTATTTTGGGAATCAGTCGACGATGTCTCCCCACATGCAGAATTCATACGCTTTCCATGTCCATGGTTTTTACCAGAACCCAAGCCAGTAGACGAACTTTTCCTAGCAAACTGGTGCCAGTCAAAATCCAAGCCCCTTTTTCCCAGGTTATCAACAACAACCCAAACTACCTTTCCTGGCAACCTTGCATTTTCCAGACTTGACAGGGTTGTTGAGTGACCCTATCTATCACAATCTATGTTGGCCTCCTATGTCGATGAAGTTGCCTTTGGACATACCAAAGTTTGAGGCCAAGCCTAAAAAATATCCACGCGATCATGTGCCTTTGGTGCTCATCTAACTCGTTGAAAGATGACTCCATACAGTTGTGATTGTTTCAACGTACTCTCATTGGGAGTGCCGCAAAATGGTACATTGAGCTCGACCGCTCAAGATACTCTTCCTTCGACGAATTGTAAATGGCCTTCCTAAACCATTTCCAATTACTTGTGAGATACGATGCTGGCACAGAATTGCTGGTCAATTTCTCACAGACAAAATCATACCATATCTTTGATCACATCCGAGAATGGAGACGTTGGAAGAGTTTAATTAAGGTACCAGTCCCACCAGCATTCCTGCTCGAGTGGTTCCTTAAGTCTTTGGTCCCGCAATTATCCAAAGATGTCGCGACTTCAGGAGTGTTCTCCAAAGAAGATGCCATCATGAGAGCTTAACATCTTGAGTTCATCTATTCTCAGTCCAACTTATTATGTGAGATCTTTCCAGATGCACCATGCTCAATACTTGATAAAACTAGACAGAGAGTTGGATCACATGCTGATGGTATTGTTGGTTCAGCACAAACAAAGCCCATTGAGCAACTGACGAAGCAGTTGTAGGAATTGTCTATACAACACACAGCGGCAAGACAAACTACTATTTTGGCTGCTCCCCCTACTAAAATGTCAGATGTACACACAGTGCAATCGACAAATCCAAAGGCCACCCAACAGCCTGAAGGAAAGAAAAAACAATGAAACAAGGGTAAGGGGGATAAGAAACCCACTGATAATTCTGGTGGGGTAAACACTGAGAAACGGAAGGTGAAGTATCCATGAAACCTGTGCATGGAAGACCACATGACCCACCTATGTACCCATCTTGCAGAGGCCCAAAATTTTGTGACACAACAACAACTTGTTGTGTTAACAAATCCATTTCAACATGGACAAAACCTAACCCAAGCCTCTACAAGTGCCGAAGGGGGAAGTCAAGGACCCTCTCCGTCTTCGAACAATCCCGCATCCACAAATGTATATATGATGAAGGGTGATGCTTTCATATCCACTAGAGCGCATAACTACAACAAACCAAGCACTTCTGAGAAGGGAAAAGAAGTTGAAATCCCATCTCTTCCTCTACAGATTGAGAAGAATTTGGGCGAAATAATGACACGCATTCCAAAAGGTGCATTCAAAAAAGATTCTCACAACCCAAACGCAAGGACTGCCCAGAACTATTCTGTGGTGGAAGATTTGTCTCAAACACCTTGTGCGATGTTCGCTTTGGAGATACTCCAAAGCTTCCCTTCCTATAGGAAATCTTTGTTAACCACTCTAGGATCTATCGAGACTTGTAATCCAGGTACCATCATGTTAGATACAACCGAATTAAAACCTCATCTTCCTTACCACATAGTGTTTCAAATAGTAGTGGCTCAGCCCACGAAAAATTTTACTCAAAATATTTTTCGCACGGTGGTTGATGAGGGCACCTCGACATGCGTCATGTCATTGGCATGTTGGAAGTCCATTGGCCAACCTGTTTTGTCTCTGTCGCCTACTCTTCTCACTGCTTTAAATGGTCATTCATTCCAACCACATGGTATCATTCCCTCTTTTCCTGTGCAATTGGGAGGGAAGACCGTGTGCATTGAGGTAGAGATAGTCGATGCGTCCCTCAACTACAATATTTTGTTAGGAAGGAGTTGGACTTATGCCATGCAAGCAGTGGTTGCTACAGTTTTTTGGGTCTTGTTGTTTCCACACGAGGACCGGATTGTGACCATTGATCAATTGTCTTTCTCCAGATCTGACCCTTCATTTGGGGTGTCTGCGGTCCCGATGATTGATAATCCTCAACTAGGCGTAGTCAATGTAGGGGTTGGTTTGTGCTCATCTTTGATGGGTACCTTCTATTACCCACCCTCTCAAAGTGATGTCAAGTTCATATCCAACCACCATAAGGTTGAGATTTTCCAAGTTTTGTCGTTTCACACGACTTACTTCACCGATCTGTGGATACTTCCTTTCCCATCAGCCATGATAGAGGGGACAGGGAATTCGGGCATGTACATGCCCTTGTCAGCAGCTGAAGTAGTGTACTCTTTAGTCCAGCAAGATTCAACCAAACTAGATCCAACTCCTACACAAGAGTTCAATCTGCTTCTAGAGCCTATTTGGGCTCAAGGTTCTCTCGCTAACACTGATTTGTTAGACTTAGTCTTGCCTTCTGACGAAGTAGTAATTGAAGCAATGACTAGTCTGGACAAACCCTGGGATGATCTTCATCATAGATCATACTTTCTCCCAGAGTTAAGTAGAATCAAGGTCGGAGAATTCACCTTGACTATGACTAGAGATAGGACTTGTCCTATTAATCCCTTAGCTATACACGATGTTTATGCTGAGGGTAATATGGAAACCATCGTTGAAACCATACCGATCAATATCTCCAGAACCCCTGGCGTCATGGGGAATGTTTTCGTCGGAGCTGACTGCTCCCCCAGAGATATTCAAATATACATAGATCTATTTAAAGAATTATGTGACGTTTTTGCCTGGTCTTATGAAGAAATGCCAGGCATCAATCCAAAAATAGTTGAACATGAAATCACAACTTATCCAGATTCCAAGCCTGTCTGGCAGAAGCTTCATCCAGTTAACCCCAGGAAAGAAGCAGTCATTAAGTTTAAGGTTGAGTAACTGCTAAAAGCCAGTTTTATCTATCCTATCTGTTTGACCCAATGGGTATCAAACCCCATGTTGGTCAATAAAAAACAAGGCACAATTCGTGTATGTATAGACTTCCATGATTTGAACAAGGCTTGTCCCAAAGATAATTTTCCCACACCATTCATCGACCAGATAATTGATGAATGTGCGAGTTGCGAGGTCTTCTCTTTCATGGATGTTTTTTTGGGATATAACCAAATATGAATCAAACCTGAAGACTAGCACAAAACAACATTCATATGTCCATGGGGTACATTCGCGTATCGTAAGATGCCTTTTGGTCTCAAAAATGTTGGAGCCACCTTTTAGCGGGCCATGTATTTTCTTTCCATGACCTCAAGAATATAGTCGAGGCCTATTTAGATGATTTAGCATCTCGATCTCACAAGAGAACAGATCATTCTACACACCTTTGACTTATCTTTGAGCGTTGTCGCTACTTCCGGATTCGTGTGAATGCAAACAAGTGCAGACTTTGCGTAACATCAGGACATTTTTTAGGTTTCATAGTGTCAAAAATAGGGATCATGGTCAATCCTCTCAAGGTTGAGGCAATAATTCAATTTCCCTCCCCACACACAATCCTTCAACTTCAGAGTCTACAGGGCAATGCGAATTTTTTAAGATGCTTCATCGCTAACTATGCCGATATCACCAAGGGCTTTATGCGCTTACTTAAGAAAGGCGTTCCTTTTTATTGGGACGATGTCGCTCAACGCTCTTTTGTCGCGTTGAAACATGCCCTCACAACTGCCTCTCTGCTCCGGCCACCTAACTATAACAAGGATTTCTTATTATATCTGGTTGCAGCAGAGTCAACCATTGGCATGGTCTTAGTTCAGGAAGATGAATTTTTCTCAGAATATTTCATCTATTACCTGAGCCGAGGCCTCGTAGGACCGGAACTCAATTATTATCATATTGAAAAACTTCCATTGGCAGTAGTCCATGTTGTTCAACAGTTACATCATTATGTTTTGTTTCGTAATACCACTGTCATTGTTGTCATGAATCCATTTCAGTACATGTTGACACGATGGGTAATAGGAGGAGAGATCAGTAGATGGATATTCTTCCTCCAGGACTTTGACATAGATTTCATTTCAACGAAATCCAAAAAGTCACGAGTCTTCGCAGAACTTATTTCAGAACTTCTAGTTGAGTCAAGGGATCTTGTGCCCGAAGAGTCGCCTATTAAAGGAGATATGTTTTTGATCACCTCTTCGGATCCCTGGTATGGAGATATACTTATCTATCTCTAGACTTTGAAGTTCCCCACCTCTTCTTCTCATGATGAGCATCGACACATACACCATCAGGATAATAATTATCTCATACTCGATGATACATTGTATCGGAGAGGTGTAGACTGCATCCTACGTCGATGTCTCACTCACGAAGAAGCAATTATCATGTTTAATGATTTCCATACCGGAGCCTGTGGCGACCATTTGTCTGGGTTGGAAACAACCCAAAAGATTCTATGAGCAGGTTACTTCTGGCTGACACTAATCAAAGATTGTATCGAATCGGTCAAGAAGTGCCACCCGTGCCAAATCTTCTCTTGGAAGATGAGAGCACATCCTGCTCCCATGTTTCCTGTCATCACAGTTGGTCCCTTCACCAAGTGGGGGATTGATTATACTACATGAAACCCTCCTTCAACAAGGGGGCACCATTACATCATCATAGTTGTAGAATACTTCACGAAGTGGGTTGAAGCTATGCCAATGTTTAAATATGATGGAGAGACTGCATCTCTCTTTTTATTCAACCAGATAATAGCAAGGTTCGACATCCCAAGGGATATTCTCATTGACCATGGAAGTCATTTTCAAAACAAGATGATGACCGAGTTAACATCAAATCTTGGGTTATGACAGGAACATTCGTCACCCTACTACCCCCAAGCAAATGGTCAGGTGGAAGCTATGAACAAAACTCTTAAGACCATTCTACAACGAACGATCAACTCAACCAAGTGAAATTAGAATTTGATGTTATACTCAACATTATGGGCTTACCGAACATATGTTAAGACTGCAACTGGTTTCTCACCTTTCCAACTTGTTTATGAGCTGGAGGCAGTCTTGCCTATCAAATGTCAGATCCCGTCTCTAAAGTTGGAAGTACAATTATTGCCAGACACTTCTTCACTTGAAGAGCGGTTATTATACCTGGAGAAACTCAATGTGCAGCATCGTGATGTGGCCCTGGCCAATGAGGCTCACAAACATAAATTCAAGTGTCAATATGATAGGTTTGTTCACCCTTGGATTTTCACTGAGGACAACCTTGTCCTGGTCTACGACCAAGATAAGGACCCTCTGGGGGCAGGAAAATTCAAACCCATGTGGTTTGAACCTTTCATCATAAAGGAGGTTCTAAAAAAAGGCACTTATCGTCTGGTTGATTTTGAAGGGAATGCTTTGGTAGAGCCTAGAAATAGACTCTACCTCAAGAAGTATTACTCATAGGCAGGTCACCATGGGTAACTTTTTGTAACATATGTATAGTCTTTGTACTATTACTTTCTAGTTTTTTAGTGTTATGGACGCATCGTTTTGGTGTATCTTTCGTCACTATGGAAGATTTCAAGTGAACCTGAGGTGTTCATTGGGTACGCAAACGGTGCTAGCCGACACAATAGGAGGCTTGCCTCCGCAGCTTGGGTAATTTTTACACCTCGAGGCCAGTTATTATCTTTCGGAGGTATATGCTTAGGTGACACCACAAACAATGTCACCAAGTACAGTGCAGTTATTGAGTTGCTTCATGACGCTCTGTCATGTGGTATCTCTCATCTCCGGGTATATCTCGATGCTCAGTTGGTTGTGTCTCAGTTAAATAGATTCTACCATGTTCATGATCCAACTTTACACTGACGATTCCTTAGGGTACATCTCTTAGAATGAAGCTTTGATTATATTACATATTTTCATGTTCCTAGGAGATTAAATCAAATTATAGATACTCTAGCTAATCAAATTTTAGATTGTAATTTTTCACACATATAAAAAGACGTACACATAAACATGTAAATACTTTTTTTGAAAACATGATCCATAAGCCACAAAAAGACATAAAAATCCATATATAACATCATAGTCACTAGAGTACATAGATGGATGCAAGCACCTCAAAAATATGACCAATAACGAGTCACGGGGCTTATGCCCTCAAAACATATATACAAGTAGTGCTCTCGGCATGCGAAAAGCCTAACTAAAGTCAGGGCTTGTGGGCCCTATTGTACTGATCTATAGTGTTGGATAAACGTTGAAACAATCGGACCCATTTCCATGGTGCCCCCACTGCATGAGGTTGCATCGATGGTGGAAGGTCCTCAATATCTGCCATAGGGATTGTGCAAGCGAGCGTAGTAAAGTTCTTCTCGACTTGTCTCAACATCGTCTCAGCCTCCCTAGCTGGAAGATCTCCTGTTTCTATTGGTCCCCCTGCGGCGGCAGGTGTGGCCCCTGGCCGAGGATTATGCCTATTCCTAGAATAGTCCACAGGTTTCACTGGTCCCACATATGCATACAACAAACACATATCCGTCAAATTCTCTGGCACAAAAAAATGATATATAACAAAAAAAACATAAAAATTACATATGTTTTACAAAAACAAAAACAATGAAGTAGACTTACCCATCTCTCCTCACTCCTCACTGGGAGGTACTGGTATCTCAGGGTCTCTTGAGAAATCAATCCCAGCATAGGGGTAATCCTCTATAACCGGGATTTGTCGTGACAACCACGTGAAGAAGTCATCGTCGAAGGACTCATTGGTCCTTCTGCCACCCTGTCGTGGCAGTAACACTACCCATCTACACATAGCAGGAAGAGAGGCCTGATGGCCTCGTACCACTACTCAAGGACTAAAGCTTGGAACTCTCTCAAAGAAGAAAGAGCATAGAACGGTCTCGAACCCAAAGTTCCTTTGCATCCGCAATCAACAATCTATCAACTGTCTCTTCACACACTCTAATAATGTGGTGCTCCAATCAAATATTTGTGCATTTAAGCACTGGACTGCACAGTTCATCTGTGCCTAGGACGCCTGATGTAGAGCCACAGAACCAGTAATTCACCCAATAAGCAACACTATTGCCTATAGTGATAAGTCAGTAATATTGTTTATGGGCACCTCTGAGCTCGAGCAGTCTATATTAGCCACACAGTAAAGAACTATCAATTCCTCTATGTTATGCGGCCCCGAAGGAAAAGTCCGAAAGTTGACTAGTTCCCCTCTCCTGGAGAGGCCAATCAAAAAATATATGTCCACGGTCGTGGGCACCAGTGACTTCCCCTCTAACATGAATGCCTCTGCATCCGGATGCCAATAGTCAACCAAGGCATTCAGTAGCCTAGGTTTTGCCCACATAAAAGGACATAAGAAGAACTTGAGCAACCCACATTGCATCAAGGCAGCCACAGCATTAGGGTCTTCCCCGACCAACTCACTAACCTCTTCATGCTCTCTTTCTCTCTAGTGGACATACATCCTGCAAAACATCAAGGTTCAGGAGGGTTAATCCTTGTTTTTAAGATTTTTTCATTCAATAAGGGGGGTCCACGTAGGGCTGTAATGTTGATAGTCACGTGTAGATGCATGTAGATTTTACTCTACCTAAATGTACACATGGCCTATCCTAAGACAGCCCGCGTGGACCTAGGGCCGACCTTTTTAAGGTCTACGCCCCCCTAAAAAATGGAACCCAATGCAAAAGTAAAGACTTAAAATGCAAGATAAGGGAGTTTGTACTTACTTGGTCCAGACAGATGGTCATTTCGTCCACTGTAGCTCCCGGAATCACCACTTTTATCAAAGGGGGTTTTTTGGCTCCAAAGTCAATTTCCAAATTAGCAATGGTGATAATGAGCTATCAACTTCTATTTATAAACTTTTTGGCCTCTTTTTGTCACTTTTTTGGCCCCCCTTATCATGTTTTTCAAACCAAAAACTATTTAGAGTGATTCAGGAGTTGCATTGGAGGGGTAAGATCGGGTATCGGGACAATTTTTTGGAGTTTTGGGTAATTTTTGACGGTCCATGGAAAAAAATTCTGAGGATCAACTTGAGCATATAGGTTAGGTTTCTACCCTGAATTTTGTATCTCGTTGTCTTTTTCCTTTACCATAGGATCGATCCCATCAGGTTGCGACATGGAACCATCGTTGCTACTTTAGAAGTGTCACAAGTTGGTGGTAGAGCTTACCGGAACATGGATTCCCTAGGTAGATCCTAGTTGCATTATGGTGTCCATGTTGACTCTATTCACTATATGCTCGGGAGTCCTTGTTGTTTTTCTTGATTGCGAGTTTGAGCCTCATTTGCATGATTCTTTTTCACTATTGACCTCACCCTTCGGACTCCCAAAAGATATAACGGGTCTTCTTTTAATCCTTCTTCAAACCCTCTAAACATGAAAATATTGTTGATCAATCTTGTGGCCTTTCACACTCGTTAAACTGAAATTTGAAGTCACGTCTATCCAACGGTAGTTTACCCCTTTTTTGGTCCAGACAGTCAATTGTACGAACAAAGGTATACTCTATGGAACTTTAGTTCTCTAGAAGAGTACTCTTAGGTATCATTTAAACCCTTTTTCAGGCCTGGGGGGTTAAATTTATGAAAAAGTAACCCCCACAGAGTCCATAGTTAAGCTCTTTTCAGAATCCTTAAAATTGAAAAGATCGTCGAGTGACTTTATTCTCTCACACTCGTTAAACTGGTCCAGAAGAACATTCCTGATGGAGTCCATAGTTAATATTTTTTCTGACTCCTTAAAAATGAAAAAATGGTCGAGTGATCTTGTCTTTCTCACACTCATTAAAATGGTTTTGAATAGACATCTTGTAGGTGCTAGTTTACCCCTTTTTCAAACCGACTAGACTATCTTCGAAAAAGGTACCCCAATGGAGTCTCCTTTTACATTTTTTCAGACTCTCTAAATATGAAAAACCACGGAGCTTACCTTCTCTGGGCTCGTTAAACTTACATCAAAGGATGTTACCATTGTGTGTTTTGTTAACCACGTTTGCATACCTGCATCTTTGGTCTAAATGATAGCTCCATGTTGCTCCCAACTGAACCATCTGAGCATACCTTATACGCAAGCCTTGTAGCACATTGCCTCTGCGTCTTAACACCCTTGGCCCCTGGAGGAGTTTCCCCGAGTATCATTATTCTGAACATCAGTCTTTTCCTTGCGCCTTGAACTTGTATGTCTGTAACACTCATTCCTCCATTGTAACATAACATTCCTTTATTCTTTTTTCCAAAATCATTGAAAAAGACAAAAAAAATCAAATATACCCCAAAAAGAGGAAGGGAAAAGTATTTTCTTTATTGGCAGCACAATAAGTCGCCCTTGGATAAAGCACATTTGTTTGTTTGTTCGTCAAACTATGGGATTTAATATGACCTTAGGAAGTTGTTCTCGCTACATAGAGATGTGTCCTCCTCCGTTTGGTTATTATTCCAAACATATGGAGAGTTTGTGTTGCCTCCTACCTCATGAACTTATGATTAATGCCATGCTGCCTGAGTCTCATCATTTTGTCATGCTATGGTCCAAGGGAATTTTTTACCAAGCCTGAGTCGGCCCTCTACAGTTTGTCTCTTGCCCTCATACTCGGCCATCCTAAATGTCCAATCAAGTCTTTGTTCGAAATCAATGAAGCCTTCAATCTGATCATCAAGATTCTCTAGTCCATGACCGACGAGCCATCGAAGAACTTTGGGTAGTGAATTCATACACTCATATTACACTCATACCCAAGTTTTGAATATTTTTAAGTTGTTGCTCAAGCTCTAAAGACCTCATCTCCAGCCATCAGGCCTTATCAGCTTCTAAGAAGATGGATACTCTACATGTATATCTTTTTGATTTCGAGATGTAGCTCTGTTGTGTATTGTTCACAGCTACACTTTATATAGTTATATGACATGGATCTACAATGTATTTGATTGGTAGCCATGCATTTATTTTGTCCTGAGCATGGGTATGCTTTCCTTGGTGAGACAATTGTTATTTTTAAAGATGGCACCTCCCAATTTCTGGTTCTTGGACTCACTTGTTCGGCACATCAGTAAAGATTGGTAATGTATTTCGGCCATCAGATGCTCTTCTGACCTCACACATTAGGGGGCATATGTTATAACCTTAATTTTCACCATACAAGATTACCTGGCTTCAGGCCATCTCAGATTCCTTCTTTTCCAAAACATTGCTGACCAATTCTTCTTAAAAACACTTTTTATAAAGGCCCATGCGCCCTGCTCTATTACTGCATGTGTGTACACGCTCGCTGACCCAAAACAGCCCACGTGTACCTACAAAAGCATGAAAAAAGGAAATTTGTCAACGAAACACACAAATTTGGGTGAGTTAACTAAACCTTCCAGCCATGCATGGCCGAGGGTTCACCCAAATACCTAGCTTCTTTTAGCCTATAAAAGAAGGGTTAGGGGTCTCATTTGGAAGAGGAGAATCATAGTAAAGAAACTATACCCAATTTCATATTCCCTTTGTCCCAACCCTTTAGCCTTCCTTGTGCAAAGAGAAAGATAGAGCAAATAAGTTGGAGGACAATAGAAGAGGAGCCCAGGACCAGGTTCGTGGAGCAACAGTTGGCTTCATCATTGTAAGTTGATTTGTTGAAGTTAATAATAAAGAGATACTTTTCTCGTCCCACGATATGAGGTTTTTATGATTTATTGTATACTTGTTTATTGAAATATCTAACCCATTAATCTATAGATCAAATGCATGCAGAGTTTGTTGTTTGTTTTATGTGAATGCAGGTCAGCCTTGGGAGGAGAGATGCAATAAAAAATGATCAAGCATAAGGAGGGATCTACATCAAATGCCCGTAATAAGGTATGCTCATTTAACTATGTATTTTCTTAAGAATAATGGGGATTAGGTCTGGGATGACGGTATAAAGTAGAGATCTTTAGGTCTTTTCTGCATGCATAATCTAACCCTAAGTGCTAGTCTGTAGAGGGATTCCCACTCACAACAGTAAGACAAGAGGCACATACCTAGAAGCCACTATGGAACCCATCCTATTTCTAGGAACATTACCAGTTGCCATTGTATTTTGGATTGTAGGAGAATAAGGAGGCGAAGGATATTTGACAATTGTAACTATAGTTGGGATTTGTCGGAAAAAATGAAGCTTGGATGATGATGGAGAGTTCATAGTTTTAAGTAGAGTATTTTGAGCCTTTGGGGAAAATGAAATAGGGTCCAAGGGAGAATAAGTCTCCTCTTTTTTGGTCTCAGAAACATTAATAAGAGGAGTAGGGAAACTCAAAATAGGGAAATATTCAAGACTCTCAAGTCTGAACCAATTTACAATGTCAGGAGACACAAGATCTTCAATCTTTTTAGATTTAACTTGAGGACTAAAAGATGAATACTCAATAAGGAAATTTTCAAAATCTAGACTTCTAAAAACTTCAATAGAAGTTAAAATAGGAGGGTTAGATATGGCTACTAGAGTTTTAAAAGTAGAATCATATGAATGACCAAAAGTACCTGGTATAGCAGCAGAAAAACTCTCTTGAGAATCTTTTCCCTTTTTGATTAACTTTTCTGGGTTAGCCTCCGGTGTAGCCAAAGGTAGTTGTGGATTTGACCTCGTGTGTCTACCTTTAGAATCCACAGTTGAAACAATGGAGTCGCTAGGTGCAAGATGAAATTTTCAATGTATTGAGTTCTAAATCACCTTCAGAATCAGTAATCTTTGTCATTAAACCCCAGGGAAATGTATTCAATCTGTTCCCCAACAGCGACACCAAGAATGTTAGCACTAGGAATCACCCTAAGATTGCAGAGAGGATAAGACCAATACCCATCATTTTATATATAAATGTAAATGAGTATTTAAAATGTAAAATGGATAAGACTCGGGATAATAATGTCCTAACTCGGAAATTTGGGCTAACATGCATAAGCAATTGAGGTCTTGATCAACTTCAGTCAATGAGTGGGAGTAAAAGTGAATAGAAGGAAGACTTTGGTGAGGGAAATGTATAGGTTTTTTATGGACATCAAGTCTTCAAGCAACCTAAGGAGGAAAAACGCAAACACAAGATATTCTTGAATTCAAAGTTTAAGGAACACTAATGAACATCATAACAATACTATAATCAAACATTCATCATAATACAACTATAAAAATATCATATGAATCATTCAATCATGAACACTTCAGTATAAGAGGCAATAAGATGAAATAAGAGAAATTGACTTATATTAATAAAAAATTCTCAAGTCAAGTACATAACCAAAGAACCAATATGCTTCATCAAAATATTACAATAATGGAGCCTAGATCAACCGTTCGAGCCCACTAGAAACATTTGGAATGTCTATTTATAACCAAAAGGGAAGGTAACATCTAGAGGTACGAGTTGGTCTTCCTCCCATAGGATTCTCTAAATCAGTTATTCAAACTAACAACTATGCTAACAACCATGCTACAAAAAAGGAAATATGTTGGCAACCAATACAACAAACTCTTAACTGACATTGTCTTCATTGATGTGCATCCCTTTCCATGCCAATTGTCCTGCAAAGGTTGTAAGTTGTCATCATGTTGCCACCTATGGTCTTATCTATTCTCCACATCATCAGCCACCCACAAGAGTGATAACTCGAACCCCTTGATTCCAGGTACCAATTGGTAGTGTCATTCAATAACACATTGGGTAGCGAGTTTTTGTAGTGCCTTCACAAAATACTTTGCACATTTTGTAGCGAAAATCCAAAACAATCCTGCAGAATTGGTAGTGCCAAGTTTATATATCTTTATGTAAAATTTGGTAGCACCATACTTCAATCACCTCTACGGAATTTGGAATTTGTAGCGCCAATCATCAAAACGGTCCTGCAGAATCCATAGCGCTAGTCATCAAAACGAATTTGGTATCACCACTATAATATATCCATCCGAATTCAATAGCACCATCATTACACAACTTAGGAGGTTTGGTAGCATTTCTGTGGAATTCACAGCACCATTCTTAAGTTCATTCTTAGGATATTTGGTAGCACTATCAGTAGCAAACTGGTAGGACATGTTAATTAGATGATTTTTCATCTCCATAGTGCCACAAAATGTTTGTGCTTCTTATGTATGAGGATACTAATCTTTTGAAAGCACCAAAAATCTTGAGACGAATTTGTTAGGAGCCTATAAATACCTGTATAAGTGGAAAAAATACATCCTTGATCACTTACTCTTTCAAAAAGAGGCCACTTCTCAAAAATGAAGCTTATGCCCCCCAACTATTTCATCAACCTAACACTCCTTCTTGTGGAAGGAGGACCTCCTTATAACACAACAATGTGCTTTCCTTTTGTAGTGACAGGATTCTTAACTGCATGTGTGATTTTCTTCACTATTGGCTCCTCTTTTTCAATGGAATCTTCAACCAGCACATTCAAATTCCTCTAAGCCACTTTATCCTTGAAGTGCTGCAATTTTGCTTTGAGTTTTTTGTTCTAAGACTGAAAACCTATGTTTTTCCTATAGAGGTTCTTGAGTTGTTTATGGAGAGGAAGGGCTCTTCTAGATGAAATATTGACAAATCAAGAGTGTTGCTGTAATTATTCATGAGTTCCTTCATCTTGATTTTTTCAGATAAACCCTCTGATTTCAAGCGAGAAACCTCCTTCCTAGCCTCTCTAAGTTGTCTAATCAATCTTTTGAAGTTGTGATTGCTAGGTGGAATGCTAATATTGATAACCTCAATAGGGTTCTTCATGGCTTAACTTTCATATTTCTATTGCACAGGGGCTCTGTCTACCACCTCAATAGGCTTCTCAATGCCTTTTCCTTTATCTCTCTTTTTCTTTATAATAGAAACCTTTGGTAGGAATTGTGCTTCAAAAACCTCCTTAAGGGATGATGATCTTGTGAAAGGTTTCCTGGCCTTTGTGCTAGCTGCTGAGGGAGATGAAGAGAAATTCAATTTCCTTCCTTTCTTGGTTATGGCTTTAGTATATGAAGGGACCTCTTCTAATTCTATTGCAGGAGGAGGTGAAAATTATCTCTGTGGAGAATGATAAGCCTCCCTCTCTGCTTATTCAACTTCCTTAACAACCTCTTTGTCTTGAGTAATGGATTTATTCTTTCTTTTCTTTCTTTTTTCTGTTGGAGCATCACTCGTAGATGGCAAAGGACTTTGCATCTCTAACTGAGGAGTTGAATATGTGTCCAACTTCATGTGAGAAGAAACAATGAATTGATCCCAAGGAATGTTTCTCTTCTTCAATTCTTCCATTACCAACATTCTGATCAATCCATAATGAAAGACACTAGTATCCACAACCTTGGATTTGGCTTGGACTCTGTCAGACATTTTCCCCATGCTCCTCAACAAGTAGAAATGGATATTCATTTCATCTTTACCAGTAAAATGAAGCAGAGGTATTATATGGTATTGGTATAACATATTAAATCTCCCCTCACATGTGAAGTATCTCTATATTATATTCAACATATTGTCAAAATATTCAACTAAATGACTTCTAGGCACTCCCTTGGACAAGTTGTCAGTCTGATAAGCTGGTTTGGGGAAGAACTTGGAGAAGGAAACATTCAAATCCATATATTTAAACCATCTCTCCCCAATGTTAGGAATCCTTGTGGTTGCTGCAATAGAGGCTTAAGACACATTAAACTCTAGGTCCCCTACCTTAGTCTTAAGGCCATCAAAATGTGACGCAAATTGCCTTGCCACTTTAGGATGTCCCCTCTGCATGTTTTGGAAAAATGAGAGGAAACCCACCCTTTGAAAAACTTCTCTAACCATTGTCTTTGCATCAAATAGGTGCATGTCTAAGGGTTTAGTTCTGACCATAGTGCCTCCCTTGTGAGATTTATTCTTCTGAGGTGTCTCCATGGGTCAATACAAGGGATCAAAAAATATGGTATAGTGAAGTCTAGGAGAGAAAATGAAGGAAAACTTTAATGGGAGAATGAAAATGAACAATGGTTGCTCCTTCCTAGGATTCTCCTCTAACTCACACTGTTTTGATGGCTTTTAGAAAGAAATAAATGCAATTTTCCCTCCCCTTATTGTCTGTAGATCTCAAAATGAAGAATAACAATGTAGTGAAAGGAAAACTACTGCAATATTCAATGAAAACCTAGCTAAAAACACTCCAATCGAAATAGTAGAGGAAGCAGGGGAAATGTAATGAAGTTTCAACAGTTTGTTTGGTAGCGCAGTGTGCACACAAGGAGTAAGTGTTTGCATGGGCACTCAACACTCAGGAGCAGAAGAATATTGTGTGTTTGATAACTGAAAACCAGGTGTGGTGGCTGCAAGTTTGTGAGAGGGAAAAAATGGATGGAGAGGGATGAAGGAGTGAGCGATTTTGCAGACACAGTTTCTACCAAAACTCATGCAACAACTATCACCGGAGTTTTCTATGCAAAGGAGGGAAACCATGGAATACCTGGAGGAGTAATGACAACTTAGAGCACTGCAACTGTTTAGGAGATCACCATGACCATATCATCTTCCAAATCCACCTCAGCAGTTGATCCCATAGCGTCACTTCCAACTCATTTGAAATAGCAGTTTCAACAACGCTGAGTTTTGAAAACATTCAAAACTTGAAACTATTTTTTATAGGATAATCCCCATGTGGACAAGTGTATTTCCTCTTGGATACTATACCCCTATGACCACGACAAAAAAGTGATATTATGGACACTGACTTTCCTTTTCATGAAGATAAACTTTCAAATAAGAAGAAGGAAGAATAGTAAATATCTTTGTACTGATGTTTGTCCTCGCTTGATCCAGGCTGATCTTGATCTCCAAGTTCTTTAGAAGGTCCTGTAATACAATAAGAAATAACAATGATACTTCCTACACTACCATGATTAGCTTCATAATGTATCTATGAAAGAAACAATTTCATGAAACATACACAAAATTTAAAGGAAACAATCCAAGCATAGATTTATATTAATGAGAACAAAGTGGAGCTTACAGCCATGGATGTAGGTGCAGTAGCTTCACCAAGCTCCCTTTGTCCAGACCCTTGCTCAAATAATCCACACACAAAATGTTGATGCTTCAATGATATCTCCCTTATGACATCATAATTTAGATGCTTCACAATGTCTCCATCTCCATGTCAATACCACTTATGAGATCATAAGTTTGGTATCTCCAATCTCTCTATCTTTTCATACCACTCATGAGATCATAAGTTTGGTATCTCTCAAACTCCATATATCTATTTTACCATGAGAAGGCCTCCTTATATAAGCTTGGAGATACCCAACCACCTAAGAGATATTTGGGATAAGTTGAGGATTCTTCTCCTTCAATTGTGGATCCTCCCTAAGATGTAGCCTTGACCTCAGATTCAAATCCAGCCAACTCTAGAGATGAGGGGGATTTATCCCTAATTTTCCTGAACAACCCAAAATTTGTTGAAAAACGCCAGTGCTCCCCCAAAAGGGTGCACAAAGTGTTGCAACACTCCCCCAAAGAAGGTCAAGGAGCATCGACACTTCTTGACATTGGGTAGGGGAGCGTTACCTTCCAAAAATCATTTTTAAGTGGTTTTCTTCATGGAAAATGATTTGTACTCCTCATCAGATGATTTATCCTTCTTAAACCAGTCTTTGAAGGTGTCTTAAGTATCCTTATGATGTCGTTAGATACATGACATAGGAAATATGGAAGTATGATGTTTGCGACACTTGTGACCAAAAATGTGACACTTGCGACACTAGTCATGACGACAATAGGTCATCATTAAAGTGAGTAATTTTGATGTTTAACATATAGCCCCCAAAAGTACGAAGTTAGAATATGGAAACTGATGATTGAAGTACTTTGTAGACTTTACGCGCAAGGTTATGGACTCAGAGAACCTGGTAGAAGTTGCACACAACCATCAAATAAATTTTACGACATGTTTCAAACCCAAGGTAGGCATACCTATGCTTGGGTGCTAAAGACTTGCAAGGTATGGCCGCCATAAAATACACAGCGGATCCATAATTATATTGACAAAAAGGTTATAGCCACTGAAGATACAATGTGGATCTATACTTCCATGATATGAACTTGTCGTAGCCATGAAAAATACATAGTGGATCTACGAGACGACAAGACATAGCCACTGACCAATACAAAGTGGATCTATGTGAGGGTATATGTGTCAATATTCAAGAGAAACTCTGTCCCAACCTGGGAAAAGTACATATCAGAGTGATTACTCAACCCAGGGTCCTCTTACCGATCCCGATGTAGTATGAATCTAACCATGTGAATAGATGTCTGAATGTCGAACATGGTAGAGACCACTTGATTACTGGTCAATGGCGTAAACCATTAACAAGTGCGAGGGAAATCACCATTTATGTCAATGATTCCCAAGTTACTCTAGTACATTCCAAAAAATGTGAATGGATGAGCTGAAGTTGAACATCTGTGGAATCATCCGATCAAAGGTCAATGATGTAAACCCACTGTCGGACGTAAGGAGGCCTGCCATTGAGGCATGCAGGTCCCAAGGTACTAACTGGTTTCTAGGTCTAGTTCCTGGATAATGTATTGAGGTTGACAGGAATAGCTCATCGCACGATGGCCTTGATGTATCCCCCATCAATGACATGAAACTGACATAGAGATGTAAATTGGTAGATCAAATGAACATGGACTGACACGGGAATTGAAACAGGATATTTGCGATGGCTGACTCTCGAGGCAGATACTTCCCTTGAACATTGAGGCACAACAACATAAACATGACATGGATCAAAATGTGATGATGCAATGGATACTGTGACTTTTGTTGGGTGACCCAAAGGAGTAAGAAAACTCAAAGGATTGGTTCAATGCAAAGTGTCAGTGGATTTAAATGAGTGTAAAGATAAAATGTCCTATTCAAGGGTGATTATAAGGATTACTAGTAATGTTCTCAAAAACTGCTTGGCTTGCTTCCTTCAATTTTTCCCCCATCCAGATAGACGAGTACCTCTTTTTGGTTTAACAAGATTGGGGAGGGTAACACATGCTCAATATAACTCACCTTCGGTAAGTCCCTCTTCCTTTGTTTAATGAACTGGAAGAAGTAAGGGTTTGGTCCCATATGGGCCCTTCAATGTATGATCGTTTAACGAGTCCAAAGAAGGTAAACTCGATTGTTTTTCATATTTAGAGAGTCTGAAAATGACTTAAAGATGACTCCATGGTTGTCCTTTTTTGTAATGTTAGTCTTGTGAGGCTGAAAAAGAGATAAATTATCACTTGAAAGATGCCCTTTCAAACCTTTTAATGAGTGGGAAAGGAAGCAAGATCACTCGACAATCTTTTCATGTTTAGAGATTCTGAAAAGAGCTTAAAGGATACTCCAAGGGGTTCTTTTTTCGTATAACCTTTACGAGTCCGAAAAAGTGATAAAAGTATACTCGGTTACATTCTCGTGTATTTACGAGCATGAGAAAGAACTAAGACCATGCTCGGTGTGCCCCTATCTTGAAAATCTAGTGGCTTAACTCCAGAATGATCATCAAAGGCTGGAGACATGCCCCCCAAGCTTCAATTCATCCACTGACTTTGAGGCTGTACTAGATGGAGAAAAAGGATACAGGTGTATGAAATGAAGGTTCAAAAAAGAGACCTAACGAAAGACTCGACTTGACATCTACGAGATCTGGCGAAAGACTTGACCTGACAGGAGAGGTGATTGTTTCATTTTTTAACGAGCTTATCACGGGAAAAGAACTATGCTCAAGGCTCTGGGTTCAATCCCCATATTTTTGTTTCATTTTTTAACGAGCTTGCTACAGAGCGAAAAACTATGCTCATAGCCTTTGTTTCATTTTTTAACGAGCTTGCCACAGAGAAGAGAAACTATGCTCATAGCCTCTGTTTCATTTTTTAACGAGCTTTCCATAGAGAAGAGAAACTATTCTTGTTGATTATGTTTCATTTTTTAACGAGCTTGCCACAGAGAAGAGAAGCTATGTTTGTTGCTTCTATTTAATTTTTTAACAAGCTTTCCATAGAGAAGCGAAACTATTCTCGTGAATGTGACAAGATGAAAAAAACGAACAAAATTGCTCTAAAACCTACAAATAATGTCAAAACTGCATTCTAGGGGATTAATAAGGCCTCCAAATATTTTTTTAAAAACCAAAAAATAACTATATCTTAGGAAAAAATGAAATATATAATAGTAAAATGGGGTAAAAAATATCATTTAACACTTCATTTGTGCAAAGATTTGTAGCAGTGGAGAATTTGTGCTTTGGAGGTGAATCTTGCATTGTTAGGTGTTAGAGCTACGATCAACTATTTTCCTCGTCGTTTGGACCAGGTTGGTGCTCTTCTTCCTTTCTTTCATTTGTATAGTTCAAATTTTGTTTTAAGGCAATAATTAGATACATAACTTGATGCCCTGGGTTGGCCCAAGTGCCCAAAAAGGCTCGGCGATCCTCTTGGATTGGTGGGGGAGTGCTGCACGATTTGGAAAGCACCCCTGTAAGCTAAGGAAGGGTGTGCCAATGCTCTGGTGTAGTGGTGTAGAGGGCATTGCCCAAAAAAAATGAAAACGTTCAAAGATTGTCAACGCCCTCTCAAAACGTGAAGGGGATCATTGACAATTCTTTAGAGCACTCTGGTGGCTACAGTGAGGGTGCGTTGGCACCCTGATGTGCATGTAAAGGGGGAATTGGCCTCTTAGAAGAGAAAACAATTATTTTTAAAGTTTTTCAATTGCCCAAAAATTGCCAAAGTGGATTTCCTCTTGGATACTAGACCCCTATGACCAAGACAAAAAAGTGCTATTATGGACACTTACTTTCCTTTTCATGAAGCTAAACTATCAAAGAAGAAGAAGGAAGAATAGTAAATACCTTTTTACATAAATTTGTCCTCGCTCGATCCAGGTTGATCTTGATCTCCAAGTTCTTCAGAAGGTCCTGTAATACAATGAGCAATAACAACGATACTTCCTACACTATGATGATTAGATTCATAATGTATCTATGAAAGAAACAAGTTCATGAACCATACACAAACTTTAAAGGAAACAGGTCAAGCAGAGATTTATCCTAATGAGAACAAAGTGCTGCTTATAGCCATGGATGTAGGTGCAGTAGCTTCACCAAGCTCCCTTTGTCCATACCCTTGCTCAAATAATCCACACACAAAATGTTGATGCTTCAATGATATCTCCCTGGTGATATCATAAGTTAGATGCTTCACAATGTCTCCATCTCCATGTCAATACCACT
>JZKD02S0528433.1:170580-180943 GCA_000966675.3 Picea glauca | reverse complement strand
TATATTAGAAACTAAATTCCATAGGGATCCTACTATGGACACAAGATTAGAAGTTAGGCTAAATCCCATCATGAAGGACCTAATCATCAACATGCCAGCTATGAAAAAGAAATGGAGAAAATGACAAAAGACAGAGAACATGGCCAAAACGACTGAAAGCATTGGGGAGAATCAACCGGCCTGGTTGGTCAGTCTAAAGAAGGAGATCGTTGAGATGAAATAAATTCTCAGACTGGGATAAGTACATCTCAGCATGTTTTGGACAGATGGCGGTCGAAGAAAAGGGCCTAGATATGATGAACATGTTCCTAACAGTCCCTTTAAAGTGGGATAATGGTTATTATAAATCATTCCTCCTCGTAACTCATCTCTAATTTTAGAATTACGAGAAGTCTGAACGTTTTGAATATCACAAGAAATTCCTCTATATATATTAGTTTGAGGATATAGAAAATCATGGAGAAAGAGGAGCATGCTCTCTGTGCAGGAAGGCTTTTGTAAAATTTTGGGGCTAGTATGAATATATAAATGCAGAGACAGATTTTGGATTGTTTATGAAAAGATTCTAATCGGAAGTGATATGAGTCTTATTTTCCATTCAAAGTGCGTATTTCCTATAATCATACAATTCATTTACATTTCCTTCAGTCTAAATTGGTGATTTAGAATCCATAATTCATTATTTAATTCTCTTGGCTTAGCAACTTAGACTATGTTTCTCTCTTCTTTAACTTCTTCAGAATTCATTTCCACAATGCTCTGTTGTAGTTATGCATTTCTTTTTCCTCTGATGTCCTGCTAAATTTTCAGATATAAACTCAGACTCACTAGCAGATTTAGCCTTTTCCTCTGAATAGTTCTCAGGTTTGATAATGTGTTCTATTTATTTCATACCCCATAGCCCAAATGTTATCTTATTTTTTCCAGACATTTTATTAAAAACCCCCAACACAAACCAAATCTAGCCATTGATTTCCATAGATATATCAAGTGACATGAGATATCCCTCTCTGAGTTGAGTAGTCTATTGCCTCAGCTTTAAATCTGGTTGAAACAGTTACCTCTGTCATTTGTCTATTCAGCCGGAAAAAATTTACAGAGTGCTAACATTTTGGCGCCACTGTCAGGGATGGAATTGAAATTTTTTCCCTGGGAAAGAACGACATGGTTGAGTTCTAAGGTTTGAGAGTAGCAGACACTTGGGAACATATTGATTGTATTCCTGATCTGGTGACTCCACATTTCAAAAAATTAGTTCGAAGGTGATTCCACTGGTAGAAGAATCCAGAAATTTGAACTTTCATTGGCAACTCCACTCGCAATGTAGAATCCAGCTTCCAAAACATAATTGGCGAATCCACTCAAGATTCAAATATAATTCAGATACTTCACTAGAAGATGAGATCCCTTGACAGGGGAGTGGGAAGGTATCATGGAGGAAAACAGGTACTCAAAATGGGATCTCTTCCAAAGCATTTTACTATTTGTTATAAGTTACTTATTTTCCTTCCTTGAGCATGCCAAACAAGTTTTTCTTTACCTGTTGCATTTGGATGACGATCATGAAAAAATTGCAATCATTTATCCTCCTCTTAAAGTTACACATGCATACCCCCACTGTATCACTAATTTTGATAAGAGTTTTATAGTTGGGTCATGTGATGACCATAACCAAGTCGATAAACAGCATAAAGCCAAGGCTGATGTCTCTTCCCATGTTCCTAGTCCAACGACCTCCAGAGCCCAACATAGATACAGACCCTTAAATTTACCCCACATCCTTCATGATTTTCCTCAAAAACACTATGAGTACCTGCCTATGTTTGATGGGGAACCTCATACCATCTCCGCTGAAAAGCACATCCAAGGGTTTGAACATTTTATATATTTGTTTGAGATTGATCATGATGATGTTTGTATGAGGGCCTTCTCTTAATCCTTAAAAGGAGACACCAAAGACTGGTTTAAATGTTTGCAGCCAGAGACAATTATCTCAAGGGAGGAATTGAAGGATTTTTTTTTTAAGTTTTGGGGCAGGAATAAATCTTTGGATCTACAACTTATAGAGTTATATGCCTTAAAAAAGAAGAGCATTGAAACTATTTCTATATCCAGTAGAAGTTTTTATGGTGTCTATTACAATTTGTCCAAAGGAATTCAACCCACTGAAGCTGTCACCATGCTCCATTATTCAACTACTCTTTATCCAGATTTGTCTTTCCTCCTGATGGAAAGAAGACCTAATTCCTTACAAAAAATGTTTGATGATGCTCAGGATATTCAGCACAACATCCAAGCATGTAAACATATCAAAAATGAGGAGTTAGATGCTAAGGAAAATAAAAAAGAATATGAACAGAAAATGGTTGATTGGAACCTTGAGCATATAGTTGACCATGTCATAGGCCCTCTTGAATTTCCCAATACCAATGATGTTGCAAAAAATTATGTCCCACTTGTTGAAAGAGAAGGTGTTGATTTAGTTTCGAATCCATCCCATGATAAGAAAGGGGCTGATTATTTCATGTATTCATTTTTGATGATCAAGAGGATGAGTGTACAAATCAGTTTGTCGAAGAATAGGTTGATGTTCCAAGTTTGTTCTTGTTAGATGACCTTGCATATGTCAGTGATATGCTTGTATATGACAAGTGTGAAGATGGTCATAATATTGAAGACTTTCTTTCTCAGTAGTACAGTGAGGAGAAAAATATTAGATCAGCTGAAGATAATTCTCTACCCTTGTGTTGTACTACATTCAAATTGTTGAAAGAGAATTCTCAGATTATTTTTTAGGCAAACGAATTTGTGTTGATGCAAAGTCACACCAAACCAACGAAACAGATTGACAAGATATTGGAGTACTCTTCTCAGATGCTTGATGACCCTATTCTTTGTTTTGAGGAAGACCTTGTAAATTTAGAAATACAGTCATTGGTTGAAGACAAAGAGAAAAGTGAGCATGACCATAAACCCAAAGAGATGGAAAAATGTACTTATGATGATACTGGAAAAAATGAAGAAGGTTTTGAATCAGGTAACAAAACCTTGCCATTATGTTTTCCCTCATTCGAATTATTAAAAAAAAAATGTATGTAGTGTTTCAAATCAAATAACATCCAAGCATGGCATTGAAAGTGAAGAAAGTAGCGGACTTACAGATAAAAACTCTCTCCCCTTATGTTATTCTTCCTTTGAATGGTTAAGAGAGAATCATGAAATTTAAGAAAAAATAGGGAGTTATGACTATATTCTTAGTAGCACTGTTTTACATGAAAATGTTGTCATCATTGAAGAACACCAACTACACTCACATGCATTACATGATCATTACTTGGAAGGGTATTTCAATTCAGAATTTCAATATGTACTTAATCATCAGATAAAAGAAGAAGCCGATCAAGAATTTTTTATCAAAAGTCTTTTCCTTTCTCCCAGAACTAATGCAGATGTTCAACAATATTACCAGCAAGACAAGGTATTTCAAGGTTGCCTTTCTTCCCCTGAGAATGACATACTGGTTCAATTTCTAAACAACATAGACACAGGCAAGGATTTTGAAAATACATCTATGAGGATTCTAGACTGTGAAATAGTTCATGATGTCAGCTTTTTGCATTTGCAAGAATATTATGAGCAAGAAATTATTTCTATTAATTCATTTGAAAGACAAAATGGCAGCCCTCAAACAAATTTCTAGAAGTTTAATGAAACCAAATCAGAATTGTTTGTTGAACAAAAGGATAGCCTTGATGCACACAATATGGCTGTCATATTTGAAGAATGTATGTTTTTCTTGAGATGCATGGAGAAGTAGACAAACCCATTGCTTCCATTTCATTTGAAAATGTTCTCAAAATAGAAGAAATAAAGAAAGAACAACAAACACTTACAAAAGAGTCTTGTATTTATTTTTTTTCTCACAAAGAAGAAATGTTTTTTCATGGTTTTCAAGATCCAGTGGCCATCCGATTATAGTCATCAGTAAAGGAGGAGTTTGTTTCAATCATAAAATCAGATTTTGGATTCAAATTTTGTTTTCAGCTGCCATCTTCTACATTTGTCTTCCTTCTTAAGAAATATGTGAGCGAAGAAAAATCAGGAAGCCAATTTCTTGATTGGTTGCATTGGCACTTTAACATCACTTGATTGAGTATTCATTTCAACATTTTAGGGCAGGTAGGAATGTATGAATAAGCTTTCCAGGAAAGCATTTTTCAGTTTATATTTCAGTATTGTGTACATTCAATTTCATCAGTATATTCAGTGTTCAATATCCAGTTGAGAGCAACGTGCAGAGTTTGGACTTCAGCAGACACTAGTGATATGGTAGGAGCAGGGTACACACATTTGTTTTTGGATCATTCCAATGGATCAAGAACCGGTTCTACGAGTTCTTTTCTACCTCATAGGGAGGATAGCATACCTAGTTGGAGCCTACATTATCAACATACCAATTTTCAGACAGGATCCAAGTCTCAGAAATTTAGCAAGAGCTACATTGTCACGGAAGTGTGATAGTTTGGAGAATTGATAATTTAGAGGACCGAGACATATCTAGTAGTGTATGGAAAAATATAGTGGAGGCGCAAAAGGCATAACTTGATAGACTGTCAATTGTAAAATGGCCCAGATCAACGACTGGAGGCCATATCGAGCGGTGAACTTGCATGGGATTTAATCATGTAAGGACGGACCGGGGAAAACCATTGTGGTTTTTAAAATGGACACATGGCGCCTCCAAAGATACATCAGGGTGAAAGGATATTTTCCTAAAACCACTTTCGTCAAAGCCCCAATGTAACATGTTTCAATATGTCAAATCAACCACTCGTGCAGCGAGTGACGGCTGGTCAGAATCACCCCACTTCACTAGTTCAGTACTTCACAACCGTATGATGTCAAGTGAACGTCTCCATATAACGAACTTGAAATCTAATCATTTGAAATGGATTAGCCAAGCATGGTAAACCAACATACATGTAAGTGACTCTGTCAGTGATTCGTGATTGGAACTCTATAACTATCGATTCTCAGATTTGAGGGTATCATCTCATCTGTAAGATTGACTCTCTAATTTTTGAAAGGAACATCATGGTGTCCATGATACTAAAATACATGGACAATGCCAATCAATCCATATCCAGTCAAACATGTCATTCAAGTAACATGGCGAGTTTATCTACTAGTAAGATGGAAAGGGAAATTGCACGTATATTAGCAACTAAATTCCATAGGCAGCCTACTATGGACCCAAGATTAGAAGTTAGGCTAAATCCCATCATGAAGTACCTAATCATCAATAGGCCAGCTGTGAAAAAGAAATGGAGAAAATGAAAGAAGACAAAAAACATGGCCGAAACGGCTGAAAGCACTGGGGAGAATCAACCGGCCTGGTTGGCTAGTCTAAAGAAGGAGATCGTTGAGCTGAAATAAATTTTCAGACTGGAATAAGTACATCTCAGCATGTTTTGGATAGATAACAGTCGAAGAAAAGGGCCTAGATATGATGAACCTGTTCCTAACGGTCCCTTTAAAGTGGGATAACAGTTATTATAAATCATTCCTCCTTGTAACTCATCTCTAATTTTAAAATTACGAGAAATATGAACGTTTTGAATTACACAAGAAATTCCTCTATATATATTAGTTCGAGGATATAGAAAATCACGGAGAAAGAGGAGCATGCCCTCTGTGAAGGAAGGATTTTGTAAACTTTTGGGGCTAATATGAATATATAAATGCAGAGGCAGATTTTTTATTGTTTATGAAAATATTCTAACTGGCAGTGATACGAGTCGTGTTTTCTCTTCATAGTACGTATTTCTTGTAAGAATATAATTCATTTACATTTCCTTATGTCTAAATTGGAGATTTAGAAGCCCATAATTCATTATGTAATTCTTTTGGCTTAGCAACTTAGACTATGTTTCTCTCTTCTTTAACTTATTCAGAATTCATTTCCGCAATGCTCTGATGTAGTTATGTGTTTATTTTTCCTCTGATGTCATGCTAAATTTTCAGATATAAACTCAGAATCACTGCCTGATTTAGCCTTTTCCTTTGAATAGTTCTCAGGTTTGATAATGTGTTCTATTTATTTCAGACCCCATAGCCCAAATGTCATCTTCTTTTTTCCAGACATTTTATTAAAAACCCCCAACACAAACCAAATCTAGCCACCGATTTCCATAGCTATATCAAGTGACATGAGGGAGCCCTCTATGAGTTGAGTAGGCTAGTGCCTTATCTCTAAATCTAGTTGAAACAATTACCTCTATCGTTTGTCTATTCAGCCGGACAAAATTTACTGAGTGATAACAACGTTGATGCTTTCCACAACTTTGTTCAATATTAGATTGTAACACTTGTATGTTTTCCTTGTACTTGAGTAACCAACAAGTACTCCTTTGTCCACATGAGAGTCAAACTTTCCCATTCTTCCATATTCTCTTTTGATGTAGCATTTGCTTCCAAAAAATCTGAAGTGCTTCACATTTGTTGGTCTTCCTTTCCATAGCTCGTAGGGAGTTTTATCAATGTTGTTTATGAGAATTAATCTGTTTTGAATGTGAATTGTTGTATGCACTACCTGTGTCCAAAATATATCTTTCAATTTGGAATCCATTAGCCTTGTTCGAGCCATTTCATGTACTATCATGTTCTTTATTTCAACAACTCCATTCTATTGAGGTGTCCTAGCAATGGAGAATTGAATTTTTATTCGATGATTGTTGTAGTAGTCCATAAATTCCTTTGAAGTGAACTATCCTCCATTATCATATCTCAAGCATTTGATTCTTGAATCCATCTCATTTTCAACCATTTCCTTGTAGATCTTGAAGTTTTCAAAATCTTCTGTCTTGTTCTTGAGAAAGAAAATTACAGTCATTCTTCTATAATCATCAACTAATAACATAAAGTATCTCTTACCTTTTAAGCCCTTTGTTATAGTTGGTCCAACTAGATCAGTATGCACAATTTCCAGTGGTATTTTTGTTGAATATTCCTTTGATTTGAACCCGGTCTTTGTTTGCTTTCCTTGTTGACAATGCTTGCATAAAGTGTTGGTTGGTTTCATAATCTGGGGAATTTCTCTGACTGCTTCTCTTTTGTTGACTTTGACAAGGTTATCAAAATGCATGTGACCCATTCTTCTATTCCATAGCCAAAGTTCATCTTCCTTTCCTAGACAACACTTTTCATTTCCTATTTCACTTAACAAATATATGTTGTTTGAAGTTCTTGCAGCTGTACCGACCAATTTATTTGAACCTTCTCTTCTTATCTCACACTTTTGTGAATCGAAAGTAACTTTATGACCTTGGTCACACATTTGACTCACACTTAGAAGATTATGTTTCATATTTTCTACCAGTAGAAAATTTTGTGTCTTTTTATTCTTGTTCTCAATTCGGACTATGCCTTCTCCAATGATTTTGGTTGAATTATCATTTCCGAACAAGACTGATCCATTTCTTTCCTTTCGCAATGTAACAAATTTGTCTCTATCACCTGTCATGTGTTTTGAACACCCACTGTCAACATACCAACCGTGTTTATTCTGCTTAGCTTGTAGAGCGACTATGCATTCTTCATTGCTATATTGATCTTGCTTTCTTATCCATGTCATTTTCTGAGGTTCTTGTCTGTGACTGTTGTTATTCTGTTGAGGTTCTTTAGGAGGGACTTCCATTCTGCAATTTTTGGCCACGTGCCAAAATTGTTACATTTGTAACATTCCACTTCAGTGCTCAAAGATTCAAACATGTTGTAACTTATTATTTGTGTTTCACTAGGTCCTCTTGAGTAACCCCTTTGTGTATGACTCTCAAAGTTGTTATTGTTCACGTTGTTAGCTCTGCGATTCACAACTTTATGTCCAAAATTATTACATGCATAACATAAACCAAAAAATATAGTTTGATACTTGAGAGTTGAAGATCTTCTGAAAGAAGATGCTCTTATGAATCCTTCTTCTTCTTGAGGCCTATCTGTCTATTGTTGATTCTGAAATCTGAATCCTCTCGATGGAGGAGTGTCCTTGTAATCTTCCTTGTACATCTTCCTATCCCCTTTGATTGTTTTTGCATAGCTTTTTGGATTTGTTTCTTTCTCTGTTATTTTGGAGCTTGATCCCTTTTATGTCTGATTGTATCCAAGTCTAGACTTGTCAAGATGAGATTTTTGACTGCTGATAATGTCATCTAGAAATTTTGAGTTATTCTGCATATTTTTCTTTTGAATATCCTTTCTTGGTGTGACAATCTCTGCTTCCAAGTTTCCAATGATCTTGTCCTTTTCTTCTAGTTGTTCTTTGGGTGCTTCTTCAATTATTTTATCTTCTTCTATTTGAACCTTCAATCTTGTGATCATTTGTTCTAGTTCTTGAGTGTCCTTTTTCTTGTCTAGTTATGCTTGTAGTTTCTTGTTTTTCTTCTTTTCCCTTTTGATAACTTCTATGGCACACATTAATTCTTCTCAATAGTCAAATTCTACCTCTTCAATTTCGTCTTCAACTTCTTCATATCCTTCTTCATCTTCTTCATATTCTTTTTTCAAGTCTTATTTGTCAGAGTCTTTTACTGCCATGAATAGAACTCTTCATGTCTCATTGTCACTGATTTCATCTTCATCTGATGATGAGATGTCTTCTTTGATGCATAAGCTTTTCTTGAAATCTTTCTTTTTAGTTCTTTTACCTTTATATGTGTGTTTTCCTTTTGAGTAACCTTTATCATTTCTCTTTTTCTTATGAGGAAATTTGTTAGAAAAATGACCAATACCATCACAATTAAAACAAATTAAAGGAAGCTTACCTCTATACCTACCATTGGTTCCCTTGTTCAGTCTTTTGACGAATTTGTCCACTTCTTCATCATCTTCCGAGATGTCATTGTTGTTGCTATATTCGTCTCGTTCCTTTTTCTTTTTATTTGATCTTTTGGATGCTTTGAAGGCTTCTTCTTTTACATCTGGATTTTCCTGTTCAGTTCTCATTTCATATGATGTGAAGATTCCATGCAGTTCATCCATGCTTATTGAGTTCAGATCCGATCTTTCTTCCAGTGTTGATATCTTAGGGTTGAATATCATAGGAAGAGATCTTAGTACCTTTTGAAAAATTAAAAATTCTTTGATTTCTTCTCCCAACCCTATGATTGCATTCATTGTTTCGTCAACTCTTAAGAAGTAAGCTGGAATATTCTCATCTTCTTTCATTTTTAGTTGTTCGAACTGACCTCTGTAAGTTTGAAGTTTTGTTGCTTTGACTTTTGTATCTCCTTCATAAATATTTCAAATCTTGTCCCAAATCTCTTTGGTAGATTTACAATGTGAAATTTGGGTGAATATTGTTTCACTAAGACCATTCAAAAGTGCATTTGTAGCTTTAGAATTATTCTGACCAATTTTCACTGCTTTGTGATTTGTTAGTGAAACTGTTGGTACTATGTATCCATATACAATTGATTGCCAAATTTCAAACCCCTGTGCTTGTATATATGTATTCATCCTTATTTTCCAAAAAACATACTTCTGTCCATCAAAGTGTGGTATTCCATTTTTATATGAGTTGGTACTCTCCATGATCTACCTTTCAGTGGTTAAACTGATTTCTAAGGGAACCTTCTCCGATACCAATTGTTGGATTACTGAGAGGGGGGGTGAATCAGTAATAGGATAATTATAATCCTTTTTCTCCAAATAATCCGAGTGTTATATCAATGTAGAATTATTATCCAATAATGAGAAATAAGAAATGGACAATCACACACATACACAGTACACCAGTGTTTCATGTGGAAACCCAAATCGATAGAAAACCACATAATGTTTTATCTTATATGTCTTGAAGAATTACATTCATTGGAAGCACCAACTTCCTTTGTTTTCCAGCTGCAACTGGAAGGAGGCTCCAACCCCCTAGTTTATCAGGCTACAACCTGAGGGAAGCTTCAACTCCCCAATTCTCTAGCTACAACCAGAAGGAGGCTACAACCCCCTATGTTCTCCATCTACAACTGGAAGGTGGCTACAACCACCTGTCCTTGCCCTGTCCAACTACCCTAAAGTAGAAGTAGAATGATGGAACCACTTTCACACTATCACTGTGAGATATATCATCGTAAACATGTACCAATAAACTTGAGCCATGAATCAACCATACATCAACCTATACTTCAACCTGTAATCAACCTGTACCATAAACAAGTGCATCAACCATGCACCAACCTGTACCAAACAATTTGTAATCAAACTATACCATAAACAAGTGAAACCAACCATGTACCAAGTATGTACCAATCATGTGTCAAGTACTCATCAACTATGACTCATCAATATGTACCAACATCATCAACTA
>JZKD02S0528433.1:103906-120345 GCA_000966675.3 Picea glauca | reverse complement strand
TTCGATTTATGAAGAAGACAAAGCTATGATCCACAAATTGAACTAACAACTGTTATGTCTTTTATCTATTTGGAAGAAACAAGATATAGATAACAATAATAATATTATATCAATTGCATTTGATTTAGGTAGCTAAAGCAATACTAAACCATAAACAAGCTGATATACAAAACATGGAACAAAGTGTTGATATATTGAAAAGCGAAAGCTATGACAAAACACCAATTCTGCTCCAGTTTGAATCAATACTCCATATCCTTGTTCTCCCACAAATGAGGATGATCGATTATTACAAAACCATAGGTTTATATAGGTTTCTCACAAGGTAAAACATCCTTGTGAATAATAGTAAACAGTTTCACACAATCTGGGCATAATCCCAAAATTCCTTAAACTAAGTAACTAAAATTGCAAGGGAAATCTTTAAGATATCTTCTAACTGCTCCTCATATCCATTTCCAATTCGAATTTGCCTGGAATAGACACCAAAATCAAGTTAGAGGAGTGTTTATTCAGAAAACAATAACAAAATTGACTCTATAGACTTAGCTACAGAATCATTTGATTCTGTAGCTGGACTAGAATAGTAAACAGGACCAGATATATAATCAAATCAAATCGAATCCAATCATCTTTTAATAATTGACAAATTACTAATGATTTAATAAAAATAATTCTTTAAATCAAACTAAATCAGACAGGATACCATCGATACAAAATAGAAATGCTATGTTTTCCCAATTGTCTTAAAATCGAATCAAATCTTAACAAGACTGTTCCAAGAATCCCATCAATGGTAAATCAAATCACACAAGATAATCATTATTGATTTGCATAAGACTCATATCGTTTTATCAATTGCTAACATAGAAAGAATGGTCACGATTTCATGTATAACTGTATCCATAGAATCCAACCACGGTTCTCATTCGTTGCGTTTCAAGTAATTCACAGGTAAACTCGTAACTGTAATTGACTAATTATAATCACAACAGCAGATTGATATCATTCAGTTAAAAGCATGATATATAAATTGCTTCCAATATAATCGGATGAAATCATCCCCACGAATACCGACTCAACAGTCTTCATGTTTGATAGTCGACAAGCAGGGTTTTGTCCGAGTCAACAAACCGGGCATCTAACTGAATTATAGACACAAATCGTAAGATTTGATACAATCAATCCATTCCTGTAATCTCAATCGAATAATACATTTGTTACCATCGAAATACAGTTCACATCGTAACAGCTACTATTGTTATCCATTCGAAAATTGATTATGTAACAAATGATATACGAATTGGTCCTAACATAAAAAATATAATCAGCATAGCTAACCAATTTGCCTATCATATCGCACAAGATATAACCAAATCGAACAGAGATATCGTTTTTATTTCAACAATAGAAAAGATATCAAATAACAGAATATTCAAAACAAATTATGATCAATCAAACTAAATCTAATTACAACCAATCTAGAAATCGATAATCAAAACTTATGCATGAAAGAGCAAGTCAACAATGTATACCGAGCTTATGATCATGCCATATAAAAGAGTGAAAGTTATACCATTACAGTTGTTGAGGCTATGTCAATTTTGAATTGACAATTGCTGTAGCAGACTCAACGTTTTTGAACAGGATCGAACCCGTAGTTCATTGTTTCTTGTCGTTGGGTTGTTCTCTTGCATTCTGATCAGTGAGCTTTGCCACTTGGTTTTCCAAATCGCGAATTTTGGATTGCAATTTTGGGACATCCAAGTAATACCTTTCCAACCACAGCCCACATTGGTCGCAAGGTGGTGCAACAGTCTGAACAGAAGGGGGTTTTGATGATTCCCCAAGGGTTTCATGGAGTGGTTCTATACCCGGAAAGTCAGGGTTATCCCGCAGACAAGGAGGCAAGTTCTTGATGAAATCATAAGGGGGTTTGTTATAGAAGCCCTCTTCAATGAGAAAACGTTCAATACTTGAATCAGAATCCTCGCTGACCACGATAGGCTTTGCTTTGGCAGGGTTTTTAGGTTTACTTCTCGCCATGCGAGAGATCAATCTTGCATTTTTCTTGCCCCGAGCATTAGCACCAGCCTTCGCTCTAGTCTTTTTGGTTGTAGGTTTAGCAACTTCGGTCTGTTTAGTCACAGCCATAGATGAATTCGTAGGTGACTCGGGCTTAGGTTTAGGTAACAAAACATCAAAAGGCACAGGGGTAGTTTTGCTCTCAGTCACCATGACCTTGTCCACCTATGGAGGATTAGACTCTTCAAAACCATTACGGCTGAGAAACTCATGCCAAGAATCACGTCGTGACCTCAATTCATACACCAAAATCATTTTAATTAACCCTACATGGAAGAGGCTAGTGTCAGCCTGGCTGCGTTTGTAACGCTTGGCCATCTTAAACAAGCTTTGGTGCAGATAGTGAGGCAAACTTAGTTCGAATCCCATAAAAACCATTAATAAACGCAAGTGAAACAGAAAGACAAACCCGTACCTTCCTTCACAAGTAACGAATTGTTTGATAACCATTAGGAGATCATACCAACGGGGTTTCAACATCTTTGTAGGCAAACCTCTGTCGCATGAACTGACTATCCGAGACTGAAATAACAATGTCCACGGGACATCATCAACTTTGCAACTTTTCGACCATTTTTTACCCTTGACAGGCAGGCTAGTTTCCAAGGTGAGAAATTGTTCGGTGATTTCAAGCTAGACATCTCCAACTTTGGCTCGGCAGCCATCGAATGACAAAGAAAATTGTCGAGCCACAGTGAGGTTATATCCTTCGAACTTCCTTATAAATGGCAGTCAGCCAAACTCTTCTAAATCGCTATACACACCGTCAAAAGTCAACAACACTTGGCACCCGTTGGGCTCGGCCCTCACAACAGGAGCCATGGCTTCTGCACATGGTAGGGGTTTGAGCTAAACGCAATAATTCACAGAGTGAAAATGAGAGGGTTCAACAACTTGAATGCTCGAAGAGACCGGAAATAACTCCATGCGTGCGAAGGTGGTGGGATTACCACCGCCACGCATTGTATTAATTGCTGAGTACAGTGTTGTTATAATCATAATCACCCAAACCATACGTATCGGCCAGCAAATAGGTGAATCATCACACCAACGTGCCATTCATTCGAACCTAGACCAACATCATAGGTGATAATCATGCACCAAGTGTTAAGTTTAATCAACATGAAATCCAACGACCTGTCGTGTGAATTCAATGTTTCAAACCAATGTTAATTAAAACATATCAATACAAGTTTGAAACTATTGCTCGTCCAATGCAATATCAACTTTGCAAACAACATACCAATCATCGATTTAAAATTAAAACCCAAAATATTTCATCAACGCGCCTTTGTGAAACTTAAACGATTGCCATCGACCTTATAAACTTGCCAACATATTTGTTTCATATTCAAATGTTTACATTCTGAAGTTTTTAGAACATTGCAACCAAAACAAATTTCAATATAATCAATGAGTGAAGAGCCCATAGAAATAAGAATAAAAACATATAAGACCAAATCCATCATAACCTTATAAGATCAGAATAAAACCAATAAATCTCCATGCTTACAGGCTTAGCAATCAAACAGATCAAATGCGCAATCAAGGTAAGAACACGAGTTTGAAAAATCTTTTGTAGTCATGCGACAAACCAATGGTCAAGTGTCTTTTGTAAAAATCAATAAAAGACGACTACAGTCCAAACGATGAGAAAGGTATTTTCACACTTTCAGTTGTGAAAATCGAATCGAAATCAAATTGTAATTGTCGCAAAGATTAAACAAATGTCTAGAATCACAATGCGATGATGATTTGTCGTTTGGATACAATGGGTGTAGGTAGCCTTTTTTTTTTGAGAGCAATCAAAAAAAAAATTGAGTTGGCTGCCAACAGACCCGAGAAATGTACAAGTATCAGAAATTGAAAGGGATCACGATGTAGTAGGTCCAACACTTGAATCTGATGCATATGCCAAGCCCTTAAGAGTGTGCAAGGTGAATATTGGCCTGGAGTAAAATCCATAGTTTGCAAATATTGGGGATTATCGGAATGATGAGACCATGGAAAAGATCATAGACTTACTATGCAAATATCAAGATATTTTTCCAACCACTTTTTTAGAGATGAAGGGAATAGCTAAAGAATTATGTGAGATGAAGATTTCGCTAAAACTAGATGCTAAACCCATGAGACAGAAACCTTAAAGATTAAATCCAAAGTATAAATAAAAAGTGAAAGTTGAACTCGATAGGATGATAGAAACTAGTATAATTCAACATGTCGCGGAATCTAAATGGATAAGTCCAATGGTGGTTCAGGATAAGAATGAGGGGGGTATTATAATTTGTGTAGACTTGAGAAAATTGAATGATTCCTTCTTACATGACCCATTCCCAACCTCCTTTACACATGGAGTATTGGAAAGCATAGGAGGATAGGAGACCTATTCGTTCACCGATGGATTTTTAGGACACCTTCATATAAATATTGTGCTAGAAGATAGACACAAGATGACATTTGAGACAAAGTGAGGAAGCTATTAGTACACAGTGATGCCATTTGGATTAAATAATGCACCTTATTTATTTTCGATATTAGTTGTCGTAGCATTTAAGGAGTTTATTCATCATTTTCTTGAAGTATACCTAGTTGAATGGACTATATTTAGCCTATTGAAATATCACATAGAAACTCTAAGGTTGATGCTTTATTGGTGTAGACAATGTCAAATTTTGTTAAATTTGAATAAATGTATTTTCGACGCACCATTTGGGATACCGTTAGGCCATGTAGTATGAAAGCAAGGTATGTTATTTCATTCAGCCAAGATAGCAATAATTGTTAATTTACCACCACTTGAATCCATGTAACAATTGAGAACAACATTGGGTCATACAGGTTACTACCGGAAATTTATTAAAGGCAATGCGCACATTACAACCCCAATGGATAAGTTACTGAAGAAAGAAGCTAATTTTTAGTGGAATAAATATTGTCAAAAGGGTCTGGATATATTAAAATAAAAGTTACTAATTGCACCCATTATGGTATTCCCAAATTGGCAAAAGGAGTTTCATGTCCATGTGGACACATCATAAATAGCACTCGGCGCAGTACTAGGCCAGCCTAGGGAAGGCGGGTTAGACCATGTAATCATGTTTGCTAGTAGGAAGTTGTCAACTACTGAGAAAAATTACACGATGACAGAAAGGGAGGGCTTGGCAATGGTGTACGCTTTGCAAAAGTTCAGACATTACATATTGGGCTCTCACTTCAATATGTATACAAACCATTCTGCACTCATATATCTAGTGAAAAAACTAGTGTTGTGGGGGCAGGATCAGCAGATGGTTGTTACTATTCCACGAGTATGATTTTGAAGTTATAGTGAAGCCAGGAAAACTGAATGCAGGACCACACCATTTGTCATAGATTCTAACAGGAGAAGATGCATGTAATTTAGATGATAGCTTACCCAATGTGCAATTGTTTTCAGTTAAGATGGTATACAATTAGTTTTCATATATTTCCCAATACTTAAGCATCATAATGGCTCCATCCGATATGATAGTATCCCAGAAGAAACAACTAGTGGTCAGATCAACCAATTACCAGTTGATCACAGGAAACTTATATAAGTTAGGCATCGATGGAATACTATAACGATGTGTGGTAGACAACAAAGACCCATTATTTTAGTAGAGGCACACGAGGGAATTGCAGGACGACACTATGCAGGAAAGGCGATAACATAGAATATATTATGAGTAGGGATATGGTGGCCTACACTCCATAAGGATGCAAAGTAATATTGTTAGATTTGTGACATTTTTCATAGAGTAGAAAGACCATCATGAAGGGATGATATGCCCTTGAATGCTCAGTTTACCTTACAAGCATAGACAAGAAACAAATAGGTAAGGGGAAACATAGAGGAAGGAAACTGGGCTCCGTCGAAGGGAGCGATAGTGCAGAGAGACATGACTGCGTAGATGATACCTATGTAGCATTCAACACACCACATGATGGGACATGAAATCAAGAGTTATCATGAAAATGACTCATTGGCGTTGTGTAACATTAAATACAAAAGACCTCATCTGATGGCCAAATAGAACAGAGAATCCACCGAAGGTATAGAGTAATGGAGAAATAAAAGCAAGCACTAGTGGATTAGACAGAGAGTTTAGGTGTGAAAGGAAACTATAGTTGGAAATGCAGTATAAAAGTATGTGAAGAATCATGTAGTCATAATTAAAACTAATAGGAAAATCATTTGAAATTGACTTCAATCGAAATACGGTGGGAACGAGTGTGACGAAAGTTTGTACATGATGGTCGATCCAGACCGAAACCCGCCAAAGTACATAGCATTATTGAAAATCCATTGGATGATATTGCAAGTACACTTGGATGAGAATTCAAGTAGGATGCATAGAGCCAACTCGCTATAAAAAAAGTGGAAGGGAAAATCCATTGGTTCTTATCCATTCGAGATAGGAGGAAGAGTCAAGTGTAATATAGAATATGAGCATGGTGAAGAGAAAGAATGGAGGGTAGAGGATCCAAGTAGAGTATAGCATAGGATTATGTAACCACCTAAAGACACATTATAGAGTTTTTAGTATATTGTAGCATCAGTGCAGGAAGAAGTCCTGTGAACAACAGTAATAGACCCCAGTCTAGCAAATTGTCCCAGAACCAGAATGCAGAGAACAAAAGGCAACATACAAGCAAGAAAGAAGCACAACAAACCAAAAATGCATCAAGAAGGAGCACATGAACATGAATATAGGGAAACAAGGCTTTATGCATAGTAATAACCTAGGTATGGTGATAGTACTTATGATACTTGAGAAACAAGAAAACCATCTACCTGAATTATAGAGGGAAGTTAGGTAGGAGTTCCATGCTTATTCAACTCCATTTTTTAGAAAGAATGGCGTAATTTAGAAAGAATCACATATATTGCAGGAGAAATTTAGTAGTATGACACCCATAACAGTGAAGGTGACCTATGACGCACTGGAAGAAGGCATGAGTGGATCGGGATAAGCCACAGGTGAGTGTTGGGGGGTTGTTGGAGAGGAATTTTGGATAATTTTTGGGATATGTTCCAAAAGGAGGTCAAAGGGGTAAAATACAGTTAGAATATGGGCTAGGATGCATGAGGAAGTGGATGCAAAGGATGTGTGATGAAGCAAGTGCAAAGGATGCACGACAGAGCAGTGCATAGGAGGAAAAAAATGGTTATAAACTGCAGGGCTTAGGGACATTTTGTCCACTTTTGTAACGAGTTTTGGGGGACACTTTTTCCACTTTTTGTGATGGGCTTAGCCCTATCATTATGTATAAATATGTAATAAAGGAGATAAGGAGGGAATTTGAAAGTGAGAATGTGATAATATACGTAAGTTGAAATTTATTTTTGGGCAAGAGAGTGGAGCAAGGGAAGAAATCTATAGTATGGCTAAGGAGTGAACTCTCACTATAGAAAAACGACAAAGGCATGGTTGGGATGATATTATTTTTGCATATTTTGTAGTGTAGTGTGCAGCTATAAGAAGCTATGAAGCCAGTAGTTGTGGAAATAGCCCAAGTTGGGTGAACCACAAAAATATGTGCGTTATGGTGTTTATATTATTTCCTGGTTTATGATGAATGAATGGATCATATATGATGTTGTAATGTTGTGTATAGGTTATAATTTATGACATGATAAATGTTAACTATGAATATTGCGCATGTAAGTAAAGGGTATGAATGATGCCTCGCTTCCCCTCAGCATTACAAAACCTTGGTTCCTACAACCCCTCTCGATGCCTCAGGTGAGACTTCACTTTCTTTTCCCCCAACCTAGCAAATTGTCCCAGGACTGGATTCCACAAAACAAAAGGAAACATACAAGCACAACAGAAGCACAACAAAAAAAAAACGCATCAAGAAGGAGCACAAGAACATGAAGAATAGGGGAAAATGGCTTTATGTGTAGTAAGAACCTAGGTATGGTGATAGTTATGATACTCGAGAAACATGAAAACCATATACCCGGATTATTGAGGGAAGTTAGGAAGGAGTTTCACGCTTATTCAACTCCATTTTTTAGAAAGAATGGCATAAGTTAGAAAGCAACGCGCAGAATGTAGGTGGAATTTAGTATTACATCAACTATAATAGTGAAGGAGACCTTTGACACACTGGAAGAAGGCCTGAGTGGCTCGGGACGAGCCACAGGTGAGTGTTGGGGGCTTGTTGGAGAGGCATTTTGGATAATTTTTTGGATATACGCCAAAAGGAGGTCAAAGGGATAAGATATAGTTAGAATATGGTCTAGGATGTGTGATGAAGCGGATGCAAAGAATGCATGATGAAGCAAATTCAAAGGATGTACGACGGAGCAATGCGCAGGAAGAGGAAAACGGTTATAAATTGCAGGGCTTGGGGACATTTTGTCCACTTTTGTAATGGGTTTATGGGGGACACTTTGTCCACTTTTATTAATAGTTTTAGCCCTATTAATATGTATAAATATGTAATAAAGGAGATAGGGGGGGGGGATGCGAGAGTGAGAATTTGATATCATATGTAAGTTGAAATTTATTTTGGGGCAAGAGATTCTAGCAAGGAAAGAAATTTGTAGTATGGCTAAGGAGTGAACTCGCACTATAGAAAAACAACTAGGAAGGATTGGGATGTTATTATTGTTTCATATTATGTAGTGCGGTGCATAGTTGTAATAAGCTATGAATGAATAATATAAGAAGCCAGCCATTGTGGATGTAGCCCAAGTTGGGTGAACCACGTAAATATGTGTTATGGTGTTTATATATTTTCCTAGCTTATGTCGAATGAATGGATCATATATGATGTTGTAATGTTGCGCATTGATTATAATTTATGACATGATAATTGTTGACTATGAACATTGTGCATGTAAGTAAAGGGTCTGAATGATGCCTCACTTCCCCTCAGCACTACCAAACCTTGGTTCCTGCAACCCCTCTAGATGCCTTAGGTGAGACTTCACTTTCTCTATAGGTGATGTCAAAAGGGTCAGTGTCTAAGGGTTTTTTGGTATTTGAATGATTAACCTCGAGTCTTCCCCTTGTGTGTCAACATTCATTTTGTTTATTTCTCTATAATTTGGATGCGTGGGCCATGGACCTTCCTTTTTTTTGAATATTTCTTGAATCATACATTCAATCTCACTCTTTTGAGCATATGGGTACTTGTAAAATCTAATTTTAGGTGGTACACTTCCCAATTTTAAATTAATAGCATGGTCATGATATCTAGCAGGTGGGTACTTGTAAAGTATAATGTTAGGTGGTACACTTCCTGATTGCAAAAGAATATCATGGTCATGATCTATAGAAGGTGTACAAATTTTAGTCATCTCTCCAAACACCTTGGAATGATTTTCAATAATGTTTTGGAGATCCACTGGTGTAAAGGGTATAGATGTTTGAACATCTAGTGAGAATAATTGTGCAATTACACCATGGTGTACCTTTTTTAGAACTTTTGTCATGTTATTAGATCTTATCACTTTAGAGGCTTTCCCTTCGATACCTATAAGTTTGATTGCCTTGCCTTCAAAATAAAATTTCATGAAAAGTTCCTAAAAATTAAGAACCATTGTTTCCAATGATTGTAACCATTAGACCCCTAATACAACATCAACACCACCCATTTGGATTGAAAACATGGGAATGTCCAATAAATAATCCCCCATATTGAGATTAATACTATGGCACTTCCTTGAATAATTTATGGTACCTACATCGACGATCATTAATTGAAACTATAGTGTTGGATATATAAAGCTATTGAGAAGTTTGGTTAATTTTCAATTAATGAAATTATGTGTACTACTAGAATCAATCAATACTATTACCTTTTTCTTTTTGATATATCCTTATATCTTGATATTTTGAGTGTTGATGATATCCAATGCAGGACAATATATGGTTGGAGTTGTCTCTTCTAGTTCTAGATCATGTGATGGTTTCAATTCTTGATGTTTGTCCTCTTCACAATCTATGTAGAATAATTTCTTCTCACCGCATTTTTCCCCTTATTGTCTTGTTTTCCCAATTGAAACATAGTCCCTTTGCTCTCCTTCCATCCATTTTCTAAGATGTCAACCTTGTAGGTTTAGTGAGGTTAGGAGAGGGAACATGGCTCTCTCTGTAGTTTCTAGTGGCTACCCTTCTAGTAGCCATATTTTTACTTTCAATTTTCCTTGCTACACTGAAAGCATGCTCCATGGATTAAGGTTCCAAGAGACACACCTCGTGTTGAATTCCTTCCTTTCAGTGCACATAAATATATCTAACAAATTATCCTCTGGAATGTTCTTTACTCAGAGACTCAACTTTTGAAATTGTTGAATGTGATCTATAATTGGACCTATTTGTTGGAGATTCATCAATTGAATAAATAATGTGTTTCTCTTAATATCCCCATAATGTTCTATTAATTAATTTGTAAAAATAGACCAAGAGACAATATAATCCTTTTTCATTCACAAATCCATTGATACTAGAAAAATTGATTGGATTCTAAATGCAAATATACAAGATTTACTTTTGTAAAGTTGGAACTTGGTGTATATTAAATAATTGGTCCATATATAATATCCATGTTATAAGATATTTACCATCAAACTTTATCATATTGATCTTGGGATTTAATTAGTTCCTTAGTCCTGAGTTGAACCCCTGATGATGAAAACCTTGGAGTGATGAATGATCATCATTTTGGGATTAAATATTCATTCTCTAAAAATGTGTTAAAATATTTCCCATATGTGACTAAGTTTCAACATTGTTGTTCTCCTTATTTTCAGGATTTTCTTGGATCACAATATCCATTTATGGTAACCTCTCATCTAGGGTATGTAGGCGCATGGTTTCCATGGACATTTGTAATCCTTCCATCTTTTGATACACCAAATTTTCCATTTCCCTTTTAAGGATTTCCTGAGAAGGTGATAAATCCACTATTTTCAACACACTATCATTCATATCAATAACGCATTTCTTCAATTGGGATACCATGTTATCTAAGTCTTCACGTTATTTAGGCATCACATGTGAGTTCTCTGCAGGTTTAGAAAGAGTATATATTATTGTAGAACCTTTTTCCATGTGAGAAAACAATAATACTCCTCTCCTCTTTTTTCTCTTTATCACAATTTTTTAATCACCAAAAGCAAATATACCAATCAAAAGTTATCCTAATTTCAAGTTAGAATACCTTAAAAAGCTCAGTTTGTAGATTGTTTCATCGGCCGATATTTCTCTTGAAGTAGCTTTAAAATTTTAGGTCCTCTAAGTATAAAATATTTATTTGTAGTAGCCTCATATATTTTTCTCTGCAATTCCATAGGTTTGAAAAAATCCCAATGTGCCAAGAGAAAGTTCTGGTAACTTTCCAAAAATTTGTTTCTTTCTCCCCTTTCAAGAGAGCAAACTTGTATGCCCTGCCACTTGTCCAATTATTCATATCTACTTATGGAATTTGGGTATAAAATATCAATTTNTAGAAGGTGTACAAATTTTAGTCATCTCTCCAAACACCTTGGAATGATTTTCAATAATGTTTTGGAGATCCACTGGTGTAAAGGGTATAGATGTTTGAACATCTAGTGAGAATAATTGTGCAATTACACCATGGTGTACCTTTTTTAGAACTTTTGTCATGTTATTAGATCTTATCACTTTAGAGGCTTTCCCTTCGATACCTATAAGTTTGATTGCCTTGCCTTCAAAATAAAATTTCATGAAAAGTTCCTAAAAATTAAGAACCATTGTTTCCAATGATTGTAACCATTAGACCCCTAATACAACATCAACACCACCCATTTGGATTGAAAACATGGGAATGTCCAATAAATAATCCCCCATATTGAGATTAATACTATGGCACTTCCTTGAATAATTTATGGTACCTACATCGACGATCATTAATTGAAACTATAGTGTTGGATATATAAAGCTATTGAGAAGTTTGGTTAATTTTCAATTAATGAAATTATGTGTACTACTAGAATCAATCAATACTATTACCTTTTTCTTTTTGATATATCCTTATATCTTGATATTTTGAGTGTTGATGATATCCAATGCAGGACAATATATGGTTGGAGTTGTCTCTTCTAGTTCTAGATCATGTGATGGTTTCAATTCTTGATGTTTGTCCTCTTCACAATCTATGTAGAATAATTTCTTCTCACCGCATTTTTCCCCTTATTGTCTTGTTTTCCCAATTGAAACATAGTCCCTTTGCTCTCCTTCCATCCATTTTCTAAGATGTCAACCTTGTAGGTTTAGTGAGGTTAGGAGAGGGAACATGGCTCTCTCTGTAGTTTCTAGTGGCTACCCTTCTAGTAGCCATATTTTTACTTTCAATTTTCCTTGCTACACTGAAAGCATGCTCCATGGATTAAGGTTCCAAGAGACACACCTCGTGTTGAATTCCTTCCTTTCAGTGCACATAAATATATCTAACAAATTATCCTCTGGAATGTTCTTTACTCAGAGACTCAACTTTTGAAATTGTTGAATGTGATCTATAATTGGACCTATTTGTTGGAGATTCATCAATTGAATAAATAATGTGTTTCTCTTAATATCCCCATAATGTTCTATTAATTAATTTGTAAAAATAGACCAAGAGACAATATAATCCTTTTTCATTCACAAATCCATTGATACTAGAAAAATTGATTGGATTCTAAATGCAAATATACAAGATTTACTTTTGTAAAGTTGGAACTTGGTGTATATTAAATAATTGGTCCATATATAATATCCATGTTATAAGATATTTACCATCAAACTTTATCATATTGATCTTGGGATTTAATTAGTTCCTTAGTCCTGAGTTGAACCCCTGATGATGAAAACCTTGGAGTGATGAATGATCATCATTTTGGGATTAAATATTCATTCTCTAAAAATGTGTTAAAATATTTCCCATATGTGACTAAGTTTCAACATTGTTGTTCTCCTTATTTTCAGGATTTTCTTGGATCACAATATCCATTTATGGTAACCTCTCATCTAGGGTATGTAGGCACATGGTTTCCATGGATGTTTGTAATCCTTCCATCTTTTGATACACCAAATTTTCCATTTCCCTTTTAAGGATTTCCTGAGAAGGTGATAAATCCACTATTTTCAACACACTATCATTCATATCAATAATGCAGTTCTTCAATTGGGATACCATGTTATCTAAGTCTTCACGTTATTTAGGCATCACATGTGAGTTCTCTGCAGGTTTAGAAAGAGTATATATTATTGTAGAACCTTTTTCCATGTGAAAAAACAATAATACTCCTCTCCTCTTTTTTCTCTTTATCACAATTTTTTAATCACCAAAAGAAAATATACCAATCAAAAGTTATCCTAATTTCAAGTTAGAATACCTTAAAAATCTCAGTTTGTAGATTGTTTCATCGGCCGATATTTCTCTTGAAGTAGCTTTGAAATTTTAGGTCCTCTAAGTATAAAATATTTATTTGTAGCAGCCTCATATATTTTTCTCTGCAATTCCATAGGTTTGAAAAAATCCCAATGTGCCAAGAGAAAGTTCTAGTAACTTTCCAAAAATTTGTTTCTTTTTCCCCTTTCAAGAGAGCAAACTTGTATGCCCTGCCACTTGTCCAATTATTCATATCTACTTATGGAATTTGGGTATAAAATATCAATTTATATTTTGTTTCCAATGGAATTGGTAGAAATCAATTTGGACTTTTCTAGCTTCAGATATGACAATTTTACCAAGAACACATGTTTGAGACAAGTTTCAGGACTAATCCAAAACCCTAATTTTCATAGCATGTATTTATGAAAGTATAGATAAAAATTCCTTGAAATGTTTACCACATCTGCTTTGCTATCTATCCTCATTATCCAAAAACAATTATATTTGAAATGTCCCATATAAAAAGTTATAGGAAAAATTACAAAATGACTCATTTGAGACTAATTTTAGTAGTCAAAGACCCTAATTTACATAGGCTATATCTATGAAAGTATAGTGAACCAAAACCTAAATTTTTTAACAATGGAAACTAGTGAAGGTTCTCGAGGCTCCCAAAAATTTCATGTTCTAAAACTATCCCAAAATATTTGTATATCGAAAATAACAACATGGCTTGTTTGAAGGAGCCAAACTCAAGAATTGTATGCAGTGAAACCAAATTTTTTGCACCAAACATTTACATAGAATAAAAATAGAAATACAAGTAACTCCAAACCTTGAGAATGAGAGTGAATAATGAATTTGAAACCTCTTTGAGGGGAAACCTCCTTTTACAATATAACAAATGTACAAGATGAGATTATTTATAAAACTATGTCTCCTTGGTATACATAAGAGACAAAGAGTACAATTCCAATTAAAGGGTCTGGATGAAAACACTAATATAACAATACAAATGTAATAGATAAATATATAGGAATTTATCTAGGAATTAACATGGATATTTATTCTTAACATGGGGATTTATCTAGGGATTAACTGACACTTGGCCTTCCAACAAACCATCCAAGCCCAACGCAACTTATATCCTTTGACAAATCAATTCTCAAGGGGTTCTATTGGCATAGTAGGAGGGGATGTTGAAGAAGAATATTTGATAATTTTATAAATGGATGAGAGAGCCATGACACTACATTTTAGCTCTGTACATTTATAGAATAAAGACTTAGCAAGCCATTTAAATGTTGTTTTTCCCATCTGGGTTTCTAGCTGGGTAAAACTCTCGGTGTTGATTGTGTGAAAGATATGTGTTTACATTGTTCTGTTTTAATTATCACATTTTGGTATTTGAGTAAATTTTAGTGAGTAGAGATGCCATATACTATCTAGAATTGTCTTCACAAATGTACCCTCGTTCCCAAAACATTGGTTTCTCTAAACTATTCAATTCATGTCTAGAGAAGATCGGTGGTCCATGAATTAGAGTTGTTACTCCTTAGTTGCTAATTCTATCCCGTGTATTTAGCATTACATTTATTCTCATAATGTTGATTGAAGGAACCAAGGTCACCCTCCAACACTAGCATATTGTCCCTTTATGAGCTCAAATACACTCCCATGCACTTGCACTCCTAGTCCATTTCTTTGGTACATTGCTTGACTAGCATTGTGTGATGAATTTATTTAGAACAAAGAATTTCTATGTAGGGAATCTTATTTCATTCTCTTTGTTTTCCACATAGTATTAATCTATATCCATGCACAAAGGCATGGTGTCACAACATTGTAAGTTGGTATTAGCTTATATAACTACTTTTCAACCAATTACATGTTTATTACTTGTTAATCGGTTGAGGAACATTGGAATCGAATTATGTCAATTATGGGAATGCTACATTGTGACCTTTGGTAATTAATTATACAGAAATGAGAATGTTGGTTTGAGTCCTCCACACACATAGATATTATTATTATTTGATTTCCAGAGTAAATATTAAACTTGTAATCTATTTGGATGTTGTGTAAAATCTGCATCTACACATTGGAACCTTTCTTTTAGTCTTTTATTATGGGTTAGTTCTTTGTAATTGTGAACGAAATCTGTCCCTTGTTATTTCTCATATGCATAGAAGTATGAATGGGCAATTGAATTAAGTTTCTTTACAGAGATGGTGGAAATAGATTTGAAAGTTTTGTGATATTAGACATTTAATGCACATAGTAGAGTTCTTGTTTAACTGGCTTGGAAACCCAATTGGAAGTGTGGTGACTTCACTTTGGAAAGGGATAGAGAGTGTAATACCCAAATTTTAATCCCTAGTTTAGTGTTGTGTATGCACATAATGAATCTCTATAAGCTAAAAAAAAGTGTAATATTCGACTATTCAACTTGCAAGATGATCTAGAATCTAATTGAGAAGAAATACAATTAACGAATTGAGAGGAGAGAAAAGAAGAAGAATGATTGGAGCAATTTAATTCTCATTAACTCGTTGAAAGAAATTTCATCCAAAGGTGAAATAACACATGACAATGCAATTGAATGCAATAAAATCAAATTATTGGTCATGCAACTATGCTATGATTAACAACATGAAAATCATGAAAGAACATGCCCATGCAAAGCCAAGTGCACTTTCATGAGGGAGTTAACTTGGATTTTACTAGCCAAATGGAGTAAACTAGATTTTGGAAAATAGGATCTACTCCTCAAGTGCATACTTATTCCTAGAAAATAGGATCAAACCTTCCAATTTAGGGAGAATTTATCATATCCCTCGAAAAGTGGAATATAACTAAGATACATCCCTATAATTAAAGGATGAAGTTCAAGTGAGCTCTAGGAGAGAAAATTATGTATGTGAGGGAAAATGATGTATATACACCAACCCCCCACCCCCCCTTAAGCCTAACTT
>JZKD02S0528433.1:66688-103896 GCA_000966675.3 Picea glauca | reverse complement strand
GCGCAATCAAAGTTTTTAATCCACCAGCAATCGAATTACAATCAATACCAAACCCAACTATGCGCCAATGTAACCACTGATATCTATATATCTTATGAAACCAAAGGCTGAGTAGACCAAATAAGAAGCCAATCCAAATACTAATGCATTGCAAATTCAATGAAATCCAATCACACAATTGATATAAGAATGTCTAATGAGTATACCATTGCATGCGAGTGTTGTACCATAATGTTCAAACATCCGACATGAAGTTCAAAACCCAAAATCATGTATTTGCCAACCAAACGTTTAACCAAGGTGTCCAATTGATATTGCATAAATTGATATGCCAAGAGCTATGATAAGGATCAACAATAAGGATTACAAAAGATAAATCAAGACCCCAATGCAATTTAGGCAAATCATAAAAATGCGAATCCAAAGGCTAAATGTCTTTATATAATCCATCGAAGTATGAAAACCGATCAAAGGACATTGCCGATCATGTAAAGATCAATAAAAATATAGGCGGAATAAACATGATGACACAAAAGGTATTGGTGGTTCAGATAATGATCGAAATGTGACCTCGAAAGGAGAAATTTTCATGCTTACAATTGTGAAGACTTAGCGAAGACAAGCGTGCGAAAAGGTGCAAAGAATAAAGGCGTCGTTCATTTGAAATTTGCGACGAAAAATCAATGTTTGTGAAACATTGGTGTAGGCAGCTTATGAGACAATGAAAAATGTGAATTGGCTGCCAACAACCCTGCAGTTTATAACCATTTTTTTCCTCCTACGCACTGCTTTGTCGTGCATCCTTTGCACTTGCTTCATCACACATCCTTTCCATCCACTTCCTCATGCATCCTAGCCCATCTTCTAACTGTCTTTTACCCCTTTGACCTCCTTTTGGAACATATCCCAAAAATTATCCAAAATTCCTCTCCAACAACCCCCCAACACTCACCTGTGGCTCATCCCGAGCCACTCATGCCTTCTTCCAGTGCGTCATAGGTCACCTTCACTGTTATGGGTGTCATACTACTAAATTTCTCCTGCAATATATGTGATTCTTTCTAAATTACAACATTCTTTCTGAAAAACGAAGTTGAATAAGCATGGAACTCCTACCTAACTTCCCTCTATAATTCAGGTAGATGGTTTTCTTGTTTCTCAAGTATCATAAGTAATATCACCATACCCAGGTTATTACTATGCATATAGCCTTGTTTCCCTATTATTCATGTTCATGTGCTCCTTCTTGATGCATTTTTGGTTTGTTGTGCTTCTTTCTTGCTTGTATGTTGCCTTTTGTTCTATGCATTCTGGTTCTGGGATAGTTTGCTAGACTGGGGTCTATTACTGTTGTTCGCAGGACTTCTTCCTGCAATGACGCTACAGTCTACTAAAAACTCTATAATGTGGCTTTAGGTGGTTACATAATCCTATGCTATACTCTACTTGGATCCTCTACCCTCCATTCTTTCTCTTCACCATGCTCATATTCTATCTTACACTTGACTCTTCCTCCTATCTCGAATGGATAAGAACTAATGGATTTTCTCTTCCACTTTTTTTATAGCGAGTTGTCTCTATGCATCCTACTTGAATTCTCATCCAAGTGTACTTGCAATATCATCCAATGGATTTTTAATAATGCTATGTCCTTTGGCGGGTTTCGGTCTGGATCGACCATCCTGTACAAACTTTTGTCACACTCGTTCCCACCGTATTTCGATTGAAGTCAATTTCAAATGATTTTCCTATTAGTTTTAATTATGACTACATGCTTCTTCACATACTTTTATACTGCAGTTCCAACTATAGTTTCCTTTCACACCTAAACTCTCTGTCTAATCCACTAGTGCTTGCCTTTATTTCTCCATTACTCTATACCTTCGGTGGATTCTCTGTTCTATTTGGCCATCAGATGAGGTCTTTTGTATTTAATGTTACACAACGCCAATGAGTAATTTTCATGATAACTCTTGATTTCATGTCCCATCATGTGGTGTGTTGAATGCTACATAGGTATCATCTACACAATCATGTCTCTCTGCACTATCGCTCCCTTCGACGGAGCCCAGTTTCCTTCCTCTATGTTTCCTCTTACCTATTTGTTTCTTTTCTATGCTTGTAAGGTAACCCGAGCATTCAAGGGCATCTCATCCCTTCATGATGGTCTTTCTACTCTATGAAAAATGTCACAAATATAACAATATTACTTTTCATCCTTATGGAGTGTAGGCCACCATATGCCTACGCATAATATATTCTATGTTATCGCCTTTCCTGCATAGTGTCATCCTACAATTCCCTTGAGTGCCTCTACTAAAATAATGGGTCTTTGTTGTCTACCACACATCGTCATAGTATTCCATCGATGCCTAACTTATATAAGTTTCCTATGATCAACCGGTAATTGGTTGATCTGACCACTGGTTGTTTCTTCTGGGATACTGTCATATCGGATGGAGCCATTATGATGCTTAAGTATTGGGAAATATATGAAAACTAATTGTCTACCATCTTAACTGAAAACAATTGCACATTGGGTAAGCTATCATCTAAATTACATGCATCTTCTCCTGTTAGAATCTATGACAGATGGTGTGGTCTTGCATTCAATTTTCCTGGCTTCACTATAACTTCAAAATCATACTCGTGGAATAGTAACAACCATCTGCTGATCCTGCCCCCCCAACACTAGTTTTTTCACTAGATATATGAGTGCAGAATGGTCTGTATACATATTGAAGTGGGAGCCCAATATGTAATGTCTGAACTTCTACAAAGCGTACACCATTGCCAAGCCCTCCCTTTCTGTCATCGTGTAATTTTTCTTAGCAGTTGAAAACTTCCTACTAGCAAATATGATTACATGGTCTAACTTGCCTTCCCTAGGCTGGCCTAGTACTGCGTCGAGTGATATTTATGATGTGTCCACATGGACATGAAACTCCTTTTTCCGATTTGGGAATACCATAATGGGTGCAATTACTAACTTTTATTTTAATATATCCAAACCCTTTTGACAATATTTATTCCACTAAAAATTAGCTTCTTTCTTCAGTAACTTATCGATTGGGGTTGTAATGTGCACATTGCCTTTAATAAATTTCCGGTAGTAACCTATATGACCCAATGTTGTTCTCAATTGTTACACAGATTCAAGTGGTGGTAAATTAACAATTATTGCTATCTTGGCTGAATGAACTAACATACCTTGCTTTCATACTACATGGCCTAACGGTATCCCAAATGGTGCGTTGAAAATACATTTATTCAAATTTAACAAAATTTGACATTGTCTACACCAATAAAGCATCAACCTTAGAGTTTCTATGTGATATTTCAATAGGCTAAATATAGTCCAATCAACTAGGTATACTTCAAGAAAATGATGAATAAACTCCTTAAATGCTATGACAACTAATCTCGAAAATACATAAGGTGCATTATTTAATCCAAATGGCATCACTGTGTACTAATAGCTTCCTCACTTTGTCTCAAATGTCGTCTTGTGTCTATCTTCTAGCACAATATTTATATGAAGGTATCCTAAAAATCCATCGGTGAACGAATAGGTCTCCTATCCTCCTACGCTTTCCAATACTCCATGTGTAAAGGAGGTTGGGAATGGGTCATGTAAGAAGGAATCATTCAATTTTCTCAAGTCTACACAAATTATAATACCCCCCTCCTTCTTATCCTGAACCACCATTGGACTTATCCATTTAGATTCCACGACATGTTGAATTATACTAGTTTCTATCATCCTATCGAGTTCAACTTTCACTTTTTATTTATACTTTGGATTTAATCTTTAAGGTCTCTGTATCATGGGTTTAGCATCTAGTTTTAGCGAAATCTTCATCTCACATAATTCTTTAGCTATTCCCTTCATCTCTAAAAAAGTGGTTGGAAAAATATCTTGATATTCGCGTAGTAAGTCTATGATCTTTTCCATGGTCTCATCATTCCGATAATCCCCAATATTTGCAAACTATGGATTTTACTCCATGCCAATATTCACCTTGCACAATCTTAAGGGCTTAGCATATGCATCGGATTCAAGTGTTGGACCTACTACATCGTGCTCCCTTTCAATTTCTGATACTTGTACATTTCTCGGGTCTTATTCAAAATTTTTGTCCTCGGTAATGTTATAACATTCCAATAATTCACGAGGTGTCATAGAGTCTCTGTGTGCATTATAGGTATGTACTAATTCTTCTTTTCCTTATTTCATAAAAAAATTTGCTCCAATAACTTGTAATACTGCATCAACTAAATGTGACTCAACTTCAAAAGTAAAGGTTACCTTAAATTTTTGGATGAGTTCCTCCCAATTCGTCGTTTCCTTGTACACTTATAACTCATGGTACCAATTTCGAGAACTATTTCTAGTGTATGTATAAACTTGTGTGTCCATTCTTGCTTTGACACTTGCTTCCAACTTTTCATTCATCACGCCACATGGTCTCTCAGATTTCTCATGCCTGTATACTTTGGAATATTATCCTCTACTCCAAACCTAATCTGCATTAGCCTCTTGCATTGTTTTCAATCCTATATCCCTTCCTTGTGGGTTTCCCACCATATTGTTGGAGTCAATCTTAGTGCAACATCTAATTCTAAAAGCCTTTGTTGTTCAGGTATCTGTAGCTTGAATTTGTTAAAAAAATAACTTACAATCACTTCATCGAACTTTGGTGTATCACGTACCTCTGTTCCAATTCAGTGCGAAGAGCGGGTAATGAACATACACCTTCTAGTAGATACCTCATGCAACTAATGCTACCAGTGTTAATGTCCTTCCTATGATTCTGATGTGCAAGAGCTTATGATTCTCCAAATAAGTGTACAATCTATAGTGGGATTGACATAGTCATCCATGCACGTTGTCATATTATATAAGGTATCAATTTCCTCTCTTGCGGGTTTCACATATCTTTTTTCCTCAACGGTGTCTAATGGCGCAGTGAATTTTAATCCTCCTCCTTCATAATTCATGTCTCTTTTCTTTAGTTTGATTATCGCTTGATTTTCGAAGGCCCAATATTGTCTGAGAAAAATGGGGTGTGACTGACTGGTATCCACAATCTCGATGACTTCAAAGTGAGCTACATTGCACACTCCATCTATGTTCGCATGTACTCCTACCAGTCTCCCGATCAATATTATCTTATGTTGGTTAGACAATATCAACTGGATAGTCGACCATACTAAATTTGGTTTCCCCATCATCTCCCATGTCTGTCTTGGGAGATCATTGATGTTTGATCCTAAGTCCAAGATGAAATTATCCATGTCATATTCTCCTATCTGCGCACTTAATATGAAATCTCTATTTGTCCTCTTCTTGCACAGGACTCGGTTCACTTCTTTATGTGTTGTAGGTATTTCTTTGTCTAGTGTAAACTGATCAATCATCATACGTGGTGTATTCAGTGCGGTATCATCCTGCATCAATTCTAAACACCGTTTTAGAAATTCCTTCAAATTATTTACCTTCTCGATTTTTCTGTATGGAATAGTGCGATCATATACTGGTGGCATATCATATACAGGTGGTGTCTTTGACATTGAAGCTATCTAGTCTAGTCCTAGTATTTATTTCCTTTCTTGCTGATAAGTCTCCTTTTTTTCCCATGGGTTAAATGTTGGCCTAGGCTCAACTTCTTTTCTTATCCATTGTTCTACTTCTTTTCCTTTCCCTTTCACATCTGGTCCAGTTCTTGTCCCACCACACGTAACAACTGCTACTTTTGGTTGATCGTCATGTTCTTCAATAGATATCATTTGTAAGTTTTGGTTCTGGTTTTGATTCCCTCTCACCTACCACTTTGCTATCAACTAAGGACGGTCTTCTATCACATGATCCAAGGCCCTGCAATACATGCATGTCATGTAAGGATTTGAGAAATCTCTTGCTAAGTGTCTTGGTTGATTGTAGTTGTAACAAATTATCCATCCTCAACTTCCTTGGCCAAATCCTCCACATCCTCGACCTATGTTGAAACCTCCATGTCCTCNTTAGCTCCTAGTTTAGCACCTAGTTTAGCTCCAAGTGTGGTGCCTAATTTAGCTCCTAGTTTAGCTCTTAGTTTAGCACCTATTTTTCTCCAGGTGTAATTCCTAGTTTAGCTCCTAGTTTAGATCCTAATTTAGCTCCTGGTTTAGATCCTAGTTTAGCACCTAGTTTAGCTCCACGTGTGGTGCCTAATTTAGCTCCTGGTTTAGTGCCTAGTCTAGATCCTAGTTTAGCTCCTAATTTAGATCCTTGTTTAGCTCATGATTTATCTCCTGGTTTAGTGCCTAGTTTATCTCCTAGTTTAGCTCTTGGTTTAGATCCTAATTTAGCTCATGGTTTAGCGCCTAGTTTAGCTTCTAGTTTAGCTCCTATTTTAGCTCCAGGTGTGGCACCTAATTTAGCTCCCAATCATGCTTTCTATTTTTCTTCTATTGTAGCATCGAAAATAGCTTCTAGTTTGGATTGCAAAATTAATGCTAAGATGTGCTTCGATTATTGCATCTTTTTTTTCTTCTAGAATTGCTTCCTTGTTAGCTCCATTCCTTTTAGTTCCAAGGTTTGCTTCTTTTTTAGGTCCAGGGTTTTCTTCCTTTTAGTGTTGGGATTTTCTTCTTAATTAGAATCCAATTTTACTTCTTGTTAAGCATTCAATTTATCTTCCTACTTAGATCTAGAAATAGCTCCAAGTATGGCTTTAAATTTAATGTCGAGTTTTACTTCCATTTTAGAGCCACATTTTGCTTCCATTTTAACAACTCATGTTGTGTCTTTTTTAGCTTCCATTTAGTAATTTAACTTTTTTTATTTCAATTTAATTAGTTAAATATATCATGCATCTTAGAAAAATTATATTATTATATAGTAAGTCATATTTCATTTGAAGTATTTTATATGATAGCTTTTATAAAGAATTTTTAGGGAACTGGACATCCATACAAACTAACAAGATCATTATACTTATTAAATCTCCATCTAAAGAAAATCTACAACATACAATATATATAAAATAACAAGATAATGATTATAACATGATCATCATCTATAATTAAAACTAGTCAAATATATCAATATTAGATAAGTATCATGTCAAACAACTTATATCTTTAATACTGATAAGATCATCATCATATATAACTACAACAAGTGAAATTCAAATATGACAATAGATCAATAACATGTCAGAATGATACATAGCCAACAATCGACATACGTTAAGATGATGTATGTCCAAATTATATAAGTCAAAATGATAAATGTCAAAATGATAAAACTCTATAATATGGTATTGCAGGTGAAATTGATACATATGATAGTAAACATGAAAATTGGCATCATAAAGATATATCAACAATGATCAATGATGGAGTCTATATGATCAATGCCATTGGCTACTACCAACAACTAGGTCATCATCATCATCGTGGTTATCATTGTTGTCATTCACAACGTCTTCTTCATCTGCCTCATCATCATCATCTCCCGTGTTTGTATCAAACCCATTATAATCTGGATCTATCTCATGAGGATCGACTGGGTCTTCTGGAAGACCTGTGTTCTACAAAAAATAACATTCAAAACGAAAAGTTATTATTTATTTCATGCAATATGTAATTTTTTTGTTATATTTCTAATATTACAACATATGAAATGAAACCATAATCATATTACATTATATCAAAGTGCACATACCATAATAAAATTTCAAATAAGTTACAAATAATAAGTCATACCAATGTTGTAAAACATGCAACAATTCCAATAAATGTTAGTAAAGATCGTAAAAAAATCGATTACACATTTTAATTATCAATTGTAAATTCTATTACATAACTGTAAGTTCCAACCCTCTCCATTTTGTTCTATATATGATTATGTTTTCCTATAAAAATCCTTTGAGAGTTAATTGGTCTATATATATTCTTTTCTTATATTTCACAAATGAATGTAATAAAAGGTGTCAAGGTGTATTTCCTTGCCTTGCCTTGCCATGCCATTCCATAATTTTCCATGTCATGCCATGCCATGGCTTGCATTTCCATGCCTTTCCTTGCCATGTGTTTCCATGCCATGCCATGCCATGCCTTGCCTTTCCATGCCATTCCATGCCATGCCTTGCCTTTTCATTCAATTCTATGCATTGCTATCGTATGGTATTCCTTTCCATGCCATTCCCCTCCATACCATGTCTTGCAATGACATGACTTGCATTCACTTGCCATGCTTTGTCTTTCCATACCATGCCTTTCCTTTCCATGCTATTTCATGTTGTTCCTTTAGGTTTTTATGCCCTGAGGAAGAATTGGCCAAGATTCCTTGAAATGGTTTGGGATGCGACTTGCAACTGGGAATAAAAAAAAAAATGAGACTTGGATTGAGGAACCGTCGAATCCGATGAATTACCAGGATAGGATTTTATCTAGAGAACCCCTCACTCTTAGGTGCCATGCCTCAGAAGTTGCTTTACTCATTGATTTTGAGAATTAGTGTTTTTCTCAGTTTGAAGCAATGAAACATTTGGATTAAGGGGTCAAATTTATGAAATCATCCCTAGTGAGCAGATTGATAATGTGGTCACGTAATCCATGCCTAAACAAGCTTGCATCATCTCATGGAACTAAAAAATGTTGCTCTGTTAGGTTTTTATGCCCTGAGGAGGAATTGGCCAATATTCCCCGAAATGGTTTAGGATGTGATTTGCAACTCGACATATAAAGAAAAACAAGACTCATATTGAGGAACCATCATCTCCGTTGTATTCCTGTCATAGGATTTCAGCTAGATCACCCCTCACTCCCGGGTGTAATGCCTCAAAAGTTGATTTTTTCATTGATTTGGAGAACTAGTGTTTTTCTCAGTTTGAATACATGCAACATTTGGACTTAGAGGTCTAATTTATGAAACCATGACTCGAGAGCGGATGGAAAATGTGGTCACCTAGTCCATTCCTAAACAAGCTTGCAACGTCAAATGATGCTACATTAGGGTTTTATTCCTTGAGGAGGAATTGGCCAAGAGTCCCCGAAATGGTTTTGGATGCCACTTGCAACTGGGCATAAAAAGAAAATTGAGACTCAGATTAAAGAACCATAGACTTCAATGGATTACTAGGATTGGATTTAAGCTAGAGAACCCCTCACTCTTAGGTTCCATGCCTCAAAAGTTTCTTTACTCATTGATTTCAATAATTAGTGTTTGGCTTAGTTTGAAGCAATGCAACATTTGGATTAAGGGGTCCAATTTATGAAACCATCCCTTATGAGTAGATTGATAATGTGGTCACCTAATCCATGCCTAAACAATCTTGAAACATCTCACGAACTCAAAAATGTTTGTCTGTTAGGTTTTTATGCCTTGAGGAGGAATTGGCCAAGAGCCCCCGAAATGGTTTGGGATGCAACTTGCAACTCAAAATATAATGAAAACTGAGACTCAGATTGAGGAACCATCGTCTTGGTTGTATTTCTGGCATTGGATTTCTAGATCACCCCTAACTCTTGAGTCCAATCCCTTGTAATTTGTGTTTTTCATCGATTTTGAGAACTAGGTTTTTCTTAGTAAGAAACAATGCAACATTTGGATTTAAGGGTCCAATTTATGAAACCATGCCTTGGGAGCGGATGGAAAATGTGGTCACATAGTCCATGTCTAAAAAATCTTGCAAAATCTCACATAACTCAAAAATGTTGCTCCATTAGGTTTTTATGCCTTGAGGAGGAATTGGCCAAGAGTCCTCAAAATGGTTTGGGATGCCACTTGCAATTGGGCATAAAAAGAAAACTGAGACTCAGATTGAGGAAATGTCGAATTTGATGTATTACTGGGATAGGATTTCATCTAGAGAACCCCTCACTCTTGGGTGCCATGCCTCGGAAGTTGCTTTACTCATTGATTTAAAAAATTAGTGTTTGTCTCAGTTTGAAGAAATGCAACATTTGGATTAAGGGGTCCAATTTATGAAACCATCCCTCGTGAACGAATCGATAATGTGTTCACCTAGTCCATGCCTAAACAATATTGCATCATCTCACAGAACTAAAAAATGTTGCTCCATTAAGTTTTTATGCCCCAAGGAGGAATTGGCCAAGAGTCCTTGAAATGGTTTGGGATGTGACTTGCAACTCGGTATATAACAAAAACTAAGAATCAGATTGAGGAAATGTCATCTCCATTGGATTCCTGGCATAGGATTTCAGCTATATCACCCCTAACTCCCAATTCCAATCACTTGTAAGTTGTGTTTTTCATTGATTTCAAGAACTAGGGTTTTTATTAGTGTTGATGGGTCCTAAATCCCTTTAATTCAACAACATGAACCAAACCCGCCACCGAGGCCCAATTAGAATTTGCAGAATTTAATGGTGGAATGGTTCTCCAGATCTTGAGATCCAACCGAAATAATCGATGGGCTTTACATTTTCTTGTGAAGGTTCTCTCCTTTAGTTCAGACATTCTCTTTTTGTATTTTCTCTTAGGTAGGAATAATATAATATAAAGCCGGTATAAAACAACTGGGTAACAAAGTGGGAACAAAATAAACTACTGGAGAAGAGGCTGAGTTAGGGATAACCCTTTACTCTAGCATGCAAGCAATGATCGTCTACCACATGCCTAGTACTAATACGTTAACCGTGTGAGTATTCCAATTACTGACTGAGATACAAATTATCAAAAGAAAACATGCATGTGATAAACGATGGCAAGTAAAATAATTCACTCGACTCTAATCATCAATCACATAATAAAAAAAAGATTCATCTTCATCATTAAAGAAAGAACTGTAAAAAATGCATAAGATAACTTATCAATAGATTTAATAACTCTTGCTCGTTACAACATCCATTCATGAGATGATATAGGAAATATTTATTCTCCACATCCAATCATACACGCATTTGATGAAAACATAAACTTGTCTCTGGTCCAGAAGGTCTTCTCAATTAAATACAGCTCCAAAATAATTCTTAACAAAACAAAAAATGAGAGTTTCTTGCAACAACCATCGACCCTTGACTAATCGGTCGATGCTCCTATTTATATCATAAAAATAACTAAAAATAACGGATAAAGTGAAGATAAGTAAAACAAAATTTGCAACATGGCATTCTCTCCTATTAGTTTGTCTAAGAGTCATCTTAAGATATCACTTAAGAGGGTGACTCTTCTCGTACTCCACCCACTTGATGAAGAGATCCTCGCAGGTGTTGGCGTATGGGAATATATGTTGTTCCATCGGAGCCGTGTAAATCTCCTCTTATCTCTATCGCATGTGCTCGATACTTGACTAGACTGGCACTTAACTATTGCAGCATAGCCCGAACTTTGATTGGGTGTTCCATAAACTGTCGCACTTGACCTGGCGTTGTGTCTGTCACCTTTGTTAGTTCTTCAACCCATGATGAATATTGCTCAGTGTACGATTTGACAATGTCGCACAAGTCGAAGAAGTCATCAGGTGTGCCAAACTCAGGGAGTCCAATGTCTTTCATTTCCTTCTTGATTTTAACCCATTTTTTCTCACACCTGGGCCATTTCTCTTGGATTTATCGGTAAGGTTCCCAAGCCATTTTTTCCCAATACTAGGCTGATTTCTTTATGCGATCAAGACTGCTTTCGTTCAACACCCGAACATCATTTTCTTATTTGTCTCGGCCTTGCTGGATTGCACCAATGTAGTCGACTCTCTCTACGACTTGCTAGGATTTCTTGTACTACCACTCCATATATTTACACGTTTCAAGTTCCATGAGGGTGTCATCCTTGAGCTCAACTATCCTTGCAGTGAATAGGTGTCGCTCGTATGTGAACTTGTTGTAGGACTCCTTGAATTTGTTCCTTAGGTACATCGCGACTTGTGTGGTGTCCTGGTAATACTTCACCAAGTGGCGCAAATGTTCCAATTCCTTTAAAGCAATGACCATCTCATATTCATCTCTTTTGGATCTATCCAGGGTGGCATCTGTGATTTTCCTCCCCGTGACGATGAGTTCAGACATCTTAGCATGCTCTATGTTGATCAGATGTTCCTCGGTAGTGATGATGATGGAGTGATCTAAAGTGATCCTCCTCTTCTTGGTGGTTCTCTGGATGATAGCCTTCTTCCTCTAATCATAAGATATGTCATGTATGTCAGCTACTTCATCCATGGGTTTGGGAATCTAACGATCCCCCCATGTGAGTGTGTTTCCTAGACTTCTGTTGGTGTATACTTGTTCTAGACTGGGTTCTTGAGTTTCCTCCTTGTTCTCTAAAGGCCCAGATTTTGTCTATCAATCATCGGGGTTTTGAGTATCGATTGAAATAGAGGAATTAGGGATAGACTCTATACTTACTTGTTCATCGACCGTTCAAACGCAAATTTATTTTTGCAGGGCTCCCTCCTTTGGGTCGTCCAACCCTGACTCATCCTTCAGACTGTTTTCTTAGGTCTCTGGCTCATCGGGCATATTACTCTCTAGGACACTCTTGGCTGCCTTTTATTTCCATGAGACCTCTTGAATTTGGGCATCAGGAACAGGAGAAGATGTCTTCACTGGTCTCTTTTATTCTTCGATATGTATAGGGGTCCCAAGAGATACCTCTGGGATTTCATCATCATCATATATATTTATCAACTCACTTAATGGGTTTGATGCACCAATCCTCTACAATGATTCGACGGTCCCTGGCTGATCCGAAATGTTTTTCGGTGATCTGGCTGGTGGCATTGTGAATTCAGGGTCATCTAACCCAACAATTTCATCAAGGTCTATGAATTCAGGACTGCTTGGTCCCGTTTTGCTTTCATCCAGGTTGTCGATAGGGAGCCTTAGCATATTTATGATGTCTGGGTCATTTTTCAGCTGATCCATTATCTGCTACGCATTTTCTATCATGAGTAACACCCTCTCCCGTGCGTCTCGAGCCTTGGGGGAACTTCTATATTGCACCGGGGTTACCTGGGGAGTTTCTGTTGCTTCGATCACTAGAATTTCTTCTCTGAATCTAAGGGACTCTTGAACTAATTGTTATAGGATCACCATATGTTCATCTAGGATCATGGCTCTAAACCTGGTAATCTTGGGGTCAGTCATCCTTGCCACAACTTCATCCCAATCTTGAGCATTTTCGGTGAAGACCTCGTCTTCAAATTTGTCGTGGGCGTATGGCCAGCAGAACGACACTTGAGATGCATGTTTCAGGACTAGACCTTTTGGATCATTTTTGTGAAATGGTTGGTCCGGAATCAATTCTTCTTGCTTAGCTTGGGCAGTTTCTTTTACCAGGTAGAAACCTATATGGAATCCATAAGGTATAAATTCATGTTTCTTGTCCTTCACCAAGGAAGCGTTGTAGCCTTGCAGGATAGTCTGGTAACATATTTCCCCTACCACTATTCGATCAAGAACATGCACGAGTAAAAGGTGTGGTGCCCCGGTGGCCCTGAAAACCCTAATATAGGTATCACGCTCATCTAGATACTAGTGACCAACCTTTTATATCATATTTTTGGCCACAACCGATAGTCTTGGACACTCTTTCTTGAAAAGAATGAAATGAATGCGAGCAATGAATTCATCGCAGACGAGGGAGTAGGATTTTTTGTGTCTGTTCTTCCATAAGACCCAAAAATATACATGGACCAGGAGTTCTAAGACGTGCCAACTTAAGTTCATTATGGAAAAAAAGTTTCTGGTGCAGATGACATCTAATAAATAATAATCCATGTAGAAGGATGAAGTCTCTCCTTATTTCGACGTCTGAGCCTGTTGTATGAAAATGCTCAGCTACTTGGAAATGATGGCACCCCAGTTAAAACCTCTCCCATAAATGTCTACAGTATAATATAGAGGCATCTAAGCTTATGAGAACCTAGAACAATCTTTCTCCCCATAAAATTGGTAGATGAGGGCCATTATATATATATACGACTCCCTTAAGTTGGCTATTTGGTACCAGCTGAAGCTTCGATTGGTGTAATTTTTATCCTCTCTCCACCATGAAGCCATCACCCGACCAATGTCATGGTGATCATAAAAATTGATGACGAAATCGGTGTTTAGACACTCTTTCGGGTCTCTGAGCTTGTAATAATTCTGCACCTCTACCGGAAGGAAAACCCTATCACACTCACCATTGTCATCATTGAGTAGGCACTTCTGTGTGTCCGTGTGATGAGCCATTGTAGAAACTCGATACAAGGAAACATCAGGGTTCTGATAACTACCATGTGCAGGTACGATTGTTAGATATTTGGAAAAAATTCATCATCGAGCTTTCTCATGTTGGGGTCGTCATGCGGGATATATTTTGGGAATTATTTCCTGACTAATATTCTTGAAGAGTTCTCCCTAGTGTGGGAGTACCACCTTGCCCCCTTTGTTTTCCTATGTGTCTCCATAGGTCGGGGGTTGAGTGAAAATATTCTTGGTGGATGTTTTGATGACTAGTTCTGGCCTTGGAGCGAATTCTAATTATTTTTCTAGCCCTGGGGACGAGCCTTCTCCCACCTCTGGTTCCTTTAGCTTAGGTGCTCTCGGTGATCACCTAGCGTTTGGATTTCTTGGAGGCATTGTTTATGAAAATCTAAATAAAATCCTTTAGGGCCTGTGCATAGAGCGACATTGGATATTAATGTATATACAAAGTGAAAACACAGAAAATCCAGACTGGTACATACCTGTAACACTTGCTAAAATTTATAGTTTGATACTCACGGTGGTCTCAGAAGCTTTTGAATTGCTCGTCTTGTTCCTCTGGATGCTTTGAAATTCCTTTGTGCACAAAATGATATTGTTTACAATGGCTCAATAGGATTTAACGGGGAACAACTTACTGATTGTATCAACCAATTAATTCAGGTGATGAGTGAAATTCAAAAGAATCTACCGCCAAATTTCTGCAATTTAATTCATCATGGGTTGATGGCGGAGGCACGAAGGGTGATGTGTTCTATCGGTAAATTCAAACGGTCTGTTTGATTCATGCACAAATTAGCAACTAATGTGATATTTGGAATTAATTAGTCCCTTAAATGCTTTGGATCGAAACGTATCTAGTGCTAAAACGTCCCATCGTTTTGCTTTCCTAGTGGCTGGATCGGGGGTCAGAAATATGTTACGAGTGTTTTTGATGATGTTCTTCTGTGAAAGATCTACGACGCTGATTGATTTCATCATATGGTTCTGATGTGGCACAAATGGCTCGGGATAGGTGGCATTGAAGATCGATAACTTAGCTGCCGAGTATTGGATGGAATCGAGACTTTATTCAAGTTGCACATTCTTAACTAAAACTGGGATTGCTGATGACAAAAATGTGTCAGAGATTGACGATCGGGGATAAACCTATCATGCAGTTTCCTTTGGGTTATCATCCTTAAAACTCTTGATGCTGAAATGTTTCATAAGTCGATGATTGGAGAAAAAATTTAGCATGGTCGGAATGTTCATCGCGATTTGGTCTTCTCTGATAAGCCCATTGGGTATCGGCTATCGACGATATCATTTATTTCTTCATTGAAATTTATGCTTTTTGCATTTCACCGAGGCCGAAGGGGATCGATTGTCAACGATATCCTTTTGTGATGCTTGTCGCGAAAGAAAACTTCATTTTTCCGATGCTGGGGAAGATCGACGCTCGATGATTGCAGTTTTTTTGAGTGATTTTTATTCATTTTTTAATTCCTTCCGATGTCAAATTTGGGTGCATCGGGTGAAATGTTTTGGCTATTGATTCTTTATTTAAAAGTTAAGTCTTTTAAGTTGTTATTTTTCATAGATTCAAGCAAACTTTGAAAGACTTGACGAGATTCAATATGATAAGAAAAGGAAACATTTTCATAATGAAGTCAAATTAGATAGTGAAAAGGATCAACTGGTACCCAAAAAGTAAAATTTGACAAAGGCTTTTTAGGGTGTGATGAGTGCTCAACAAATAGTGACTTGCTGGGTGAAAGAAGAATATTTGTTCCTTATTTAGGCTCGGCTGATGCAAAAGGTGGTGGAGAACTTAATGGATTTAAATCAGAGCCTCTTTTACCCTTGTATTTGAAATTCTTTGGTTGATGCCTCTGGGTCTACCTATGGGGTTTTCAACCTTAATTCCTCCTTCTTTCCATGTGGCCTTGACCCACACCCTCTTTTGATAAGAGTCTAGTAAATCATTTACAGACACTATTCCCTTTTGATACCTTCATTCATTTTCTATGGTGTTTCTCTGCTGCCAGCAAGCGTCCATAGCCCCGACGGAGTCACCCGAACGTCATAGACCTTGCTTCACTACCAGCGAGCATCGATAGCCCTGACGAAGATATCTGTATACCCTCTCCTACTGTGCGCCCATTTGATATAGTTGAATTTTATTTTGGCAGAATTCCCTAAGTGAGCGAGAGAGGAGGACATCTGTTATTTGCAAAAACATGAGATGATCACGGTGAAGCTCACTAGCTCTATCTCTGAGGTGCATGTAGTCCCTTCTAGCTTTCTGTATTAGTTTTTACCAGACCACCAGGTAGAAACTTCTGACATTTCTTTGAAGTTGTTCATCTACGCAGGTTAGATAAAGGACCCTTCGAAACAATTGCAGGTTCCCCAACTCTTCTTGTGTTTGTATGCGAGCGACGAGTTAGGAAGAGAGTTATCTATGTCGCATGTTTTGAGATCAACCATTGTATTTCTAAACACAATATTCAAAAGTGCAGAAGTCCAAATAGAAAAATAAAACAAAAATGCATTTTGCAATCGACCTAGCTAAAACAACATCATGAAAATATGCACGCAAAACATTATTTATTTATTGAAATTATTGTTTTAGGGCTTGGCCATTCACTGGGAGGACGTCAAGTTCCCCCCTTAGATTCTGTAACCGATAAGTGCCTACCCCAATCTTCTCGGCCACTTGGAAAGGTCGAAGCCACAGATTCTAAAACTTAGAATGTTTGCCTTTAGGCTCATTTGCTTTGTCCCATTCTAAAACTTCTTCTCTTTAGCCTTATGCTTATCAAACCACCTTTTAACTATCCACTGGTGGGATATGCATTTTGATTTATCTTTCTCCCTTTCTTCTTCTAACATGAGAAGGGTGTCAATTCTTTGTTGTAAGGTTGATGAGGGATGCCCCCTAGACTCCTGAGCAAGTTGAAGAGATGGAAGATATAGTCCATTTGGGAGAATGGATTAATGTCCGTATACTAGAAAGTATGGGGAATTCCCTATAGCTTCCTTGGGTGTAATTATATCTACCCATAAAGCGTTATGGAGTAGATTATGCCAATTCCTCTAGTTGTCTGCAACTGTTCTCTTCAAAATCATCACTAGGTTCTTATTAGTTGATTATGCCATTCCGTGTCCATGTGGATAATAGTTTGTAGAGTATCTGATTATGATTCCTTTGTCTAGGGAAAACTCTATTAATAAGGTGGAATAAAAATAAGTTGCATTATAAAAAACAAGAACAGAAGGGACACCAGACCTTGTGATTAGTTGTTGTTCTATGAATTGGATTACCACCTTCTCATTTACATGAGTCAGAGGGATGGACTCTTCCCATTTCTTGAAGTAATCGATGAAAATAGGTATGTACTTATGTTTTTTTGAAGATCTTCGTGTAATCTCTCCTATGATATCTAACCCCCATTGCTTAAAAGGCCTAGAGACGGTCACCGGTTGGAGTGGGACTGTTGCTCTCTTCTCTCTCCCAACATTTATTTGACAATTCTTGCAGTTTCTAGCATATGTGTGAGTGTCCTTGAACAAAGTGGGCCAATAATAGCCATCTCTCAACATCTTATGAGCGGTAGTATCTTCTGCAAAATGTCCACTGGCAGGGCCATCAAGTAAATCCTTTATAACTTTGTCTGTATCTTCATGTTCAAGACATATCAAAAGTACTCCATCATAATTAACCCGAAAGAGTACCGAATTTATGAGGCGATATTGTGCAAACTTTAACTTGAGAGCTCTCCTTTCCCTAAGGTTGAGGTTTTCTGGACAAGTCCCATGGTGTAATAGATAAGTCAGTTTCACATACCAAGACTATTATCCTAGTGAAATGTATGAATCTTCACCACACCATAATGCCATTTGATTCTCCCATCCGGGGTCTTCATTTACTTGGTCTTGAGCTTCAACTGCTAGTTTTCACAACCCTTGTCCTTTAACTAGTTTAGCAAGTTTTATATCTAGATCAAATTATTGAACTATTGCCATCCAATTTCCTCTTCTTTCCCCCATCTCCTGCTGAGTAAATAGGGATTGGACTGCTGGGTGAGGTACGATTACTTTGGTGTGATTCTTGAGGATGTGAGATCTGATATTTTTTACATCCTTATAAACCACGTAAGCCTGTTTATCTATAGCAGGATAGTTAATTTCAACACCTTGGAGGTTAGTTCTCATGAACCATACCGGGGCTTCGTTTTTGTCATCATTTGTCTGAGTTAATACTGCAACTAATGATTGGTCAGAAGTGAAAGTATAGAGGAAGAAGTATTTGTTGAAATCGGGACTTTGTAGCACTGAGGCTTGAGAGATAATGGTTTTTATATTGCTAAAAGCCATATTTCGTTCATCATCCCACTTAAACTCAACATCCTTACGAATAATCTTTTGTAGAGGTTTTATAGTTTCCGCAAAATCATGAGTGAAATTCCTCACAAAATTGATTTTCTCGAAGAACGACTGCATAGCCTTCTTGTTGTGAGGTAATGGAAGCTGAGATATAGCCTTAATTTCTTTTGGGTCTATGTCAATTCCTGCTTGAGATATGATGTGGCCTAACAACTTGCCTTCTTCAACACCGAAATAGTTTTCTTAGGGTTTAAGGATATGTTTTATTTACTACACCTTTCGAAAATATGAGTTAAGTGTTGGATGTGATCTTCTTTTTTCTTTGAATACACAGCCACTTCGTCCAAGTACACTACTACACACTTGTTGATTAGTCCCTGAAATTATATGTCCATGGCCCTCTGGAAGGTCACTCCTACATCGATTAACTCAAATTGCATGCGCTTATAAGAAAAATTTCCCCACTTGGTTCAGAAGTTAGTTTTTAAATGGTCTTCCTCTGAAACCAGAACTTGGGTGTAACCTGAGAAGCCATCCTGTAAGGAGAAACTATTAGAGACAGACACGATCTGCAAGAGTTTCTCCATTAGTGGGACTAGGTAGTTGTCCTTTTCTGAATCTCTTTTGAGGTTTCTGAAATCCACGCATAGGTGAATTTTTCCAAACTTTTTCCTCACAGGAACTAAATTAGGTACCCATGCAGAGTGTCTGACCTGGAAGATAATTTTGGAATCTAACAATTTCTTTAAATCCTGACACATGAGAGGCTCCAGGGAAGGGTGGCACTTTCAGAGATTTTGTTGGAAGGGTTTTACTTCATGCTTTAAAGGGATAGTGTACTAAATGATACATGTATCATAAGTTTTCAGATCTCGGTAAGACCATGCAAAGACATCCTAATATTGTCTGAAGAGTTTGAGATAGGCATTTCTTTCCTCTTTAGATATGGTTTTGTTGAGGTTTAAGGCTTTTGGTTTTTCCTAGGTTCCGATATTTATGGTTTCATGCATGGGACAAGAACTATTGGTCTTCACGTTTTTGACCCTTTAAATCTTTCTTTCAGGTCAAAAAGGTTTTCTAAATTAGCTATCCCCTTCAGGATTGTGTGAGACTTTGATTGGTTGATCAGATGATTTATATGAGGGTCGGTTTCTGTCGGGTGTTCCTGGAATACTTCATCGTCAATAACCAAGTCTTTGAAATTATCTTGATTAGTATAAAGTTTATGATATGTTCATCTCCTTCAAATACCTTTCAATTAGAAATATTGTTGGTGTTAGGACCATACAATGTACCTTTTTGCCCACACTTTTTGATACCTTTACACCCTTGTTTCACTCACATTTAAACTCACATTATCACCTTACCCTATCTTTCCAAAGGTATATAACTCTCTTCTCTTTACTATATGTTTAATCTGTTTTGCATTTAATTTTGCATTACTCTCGTACTTAACCATTGATCAGAAATGTATAAGTGCTGAAACAGTTCGAACTATAGATTAGCATTGAGGCTTGTTGCTTAAACAGTGAAAGCACGCAAACCCTGTGGCTGAAACAGTCTGTGGTCTATGATTCTGAAACAACAACTCACAGAAGCAGTTACACTCTCTGTTGGCTACGATGCTGAAACAAAAACTCACACAAGAGAAGCTGCTACACTCCCCGTGGTATACAATGCTAAAACAATGACTCACACAGAAGATGCTACACTCTCCGTGGACTACGATGCTGAAACAACAACTTACACAAAAGCTGTTACACTCTCTGTGGTCTACGATGATAAAACAACAATGAAGTTGTTACATTGACCACAACAACCACACCTTGAGATAGCATTAACCATCGCTGCTGCCTGAGACCAAGTTGATGAAATAGTTAGAACGCAAATCTCGTGGCTGGAACAACCTGCGATTTGCGATGCTGAAACAACATACAACAACAGTAACAAGAAGACAAATAAAGAAGTTGTTACTCCAACTGCAACAACAACACCTCACTCAGCACTTGTAATTTCGGGAGAGTAGGATATCCTATTCCAGTTTAGAAAGTCGATCTGACTAAGAATAGGACTCACATGTACACCTGTAATTTGTTGATCAAATTGTATCGAAGGGATTCTCCTCTTTAAATAAGAGGAAATCATCATTAGAGAGGATCTTCTTCTGAACTAAGAAATGATTTACAGAAAGGGACATGTTTTACTTCAGATTGTAATGTAACACAGTTGGCAGATGAATAAAAGATTGTTCTAAGCATTTCTCTCTAGTTCCTTTCGTTTCAGGGGAATCTTGTGAGAAGGGAGGGCCCACCTTCTTCACAAGATTTACCCATTAGCTTTGTAGAGTGTTAGTGTTATTTCTGTTCATGCTTTGATTAAATTGTGTTTTGCTGAAACACTACTTTACTGAACTCTGTTTTGCTTAAACACTACTTTACTGAACTCTGTCTTTCTATTACATTGTTTTCATATGATTCATGCTTGGGTAACTGTCAATCATTCTAGTTAGAAATCCTGCTTGGTGAATTTATGAAATCTTGATAATCAGAGATAGGTGCTGAAGGTTTCTGCTTCGGGAATATGGTCCTGTTCTCTGTTAGAGATAGTTAGCCTTCAGTGTATGTCAATTATTTTAATGAGTTCATGAAAGTGTGCTAATCAGAAATAGGTGCTGAAGATTCCTGCTTAGGGAATAGGGTCATGTTCTCTGTTAAAAATAGTCATCCTGTCAAATATTTCAGTTAAGCAATGAGTTCATGAAGTGTGATGAGCGGAAACAGGTGCTGAAGATTCATGATTTGGGAATAGGGTCCTATTCTCTGTTATAAGATAGTTGGTCTTTCTTGTTGCAACATCTTGTTGTTACTTTAAATGAAATCCAGGATTCTTTAATTAATCATTTCTTTAAAACTTTGAACTCTGCAATAGGTAGGTTGCTTTCCTATAATTCAAATTAGAACTTTAGTTTGTTCAAGGAAAAGTGTGATTAATATGTTTTTACTACAACTCTAGGTTGATTTTGATATTGAGCATATATAGTGCGTGATTACCTTTGAAATAAACAGACTTCCCTGGGTTGACAATTTATGTAGCACTTGATTGTTTAGTTAAATAGGCAATTATAGTGACCAACAGTTGGGTACCGAGGGTTTGTAGAGGAATTCTACAGTGAACCGAGAGGCTTTGTAATCTTCTAGAGGTGATAGCCTTGAAGCAGTGGTGGCCATAGAATCAACATGAGTGTTTTTCGCTCTGGGAATCAATGTATTGTTGAAAGTTTCAAACCGCTCTATTAGCCTATGCACTTCCTACTGGTAATTCTTTAGGGGTGGAGAATTGAAATGTATAGTATTCCTTATCTATCTGACAATGATTTCAGAATCTAAAAACCTTCAGTTCTTTGACATTTAAGTCTATGGATTTCTTTAGCCCTTGTACTAGAGCTTCATACTCAACAATGTTATTCATGCATTTGAATTCCATTCTATAGGACATGAAAGGTCGTTTCCCTTTCGGGTTAATGAGGATAAACCCTGCTCTTGACCCTTCTTGCGATTTAGATACCTAAAAATACAGGGTCCAAACCTGCATGCAACATGTATCAACTTCCTCTTTTATGTTACTTTCCTCTTTTCCCCCTGTGAGTTCTATGATTTCTAACATAGGTTCTTGGAAGAAGAGGATTTCTTCCACCTCCGTTGACAATTCCTCTTGAAAAATCATTTTGGATTTTTGGGTGACAGGGACATTAGATCAGAGAGGGGAGAAGTTCCCGAAGTAGGAATCACAAGGATAATTTCCTAGCACAGGGAAATCTGTTGATGAGGATTCATCTAGGGTTTCTAGGCCAATGACAATATGTTTCAAATATCTTTACCTATCAATTCTGATCATATTTTTGTGTCCCTTTAATGGTAGCCAAAGGTGTGCCCAGTCTATACTAAAGTATCCGTTTAACTTCTCAGACCAATATCAAATTAATAATAACCCATAAGCTTATGGAATGTCTACTACAATGGTTTCAATCACTTGCAAAAACTTAGGATGGGTTTCTATTATGATCATCACATATTTGAGTTCTCCCATGACCTTGACCTAGGTTCTGTCTAGTTGTATTACATGTTTGTCACTTTTGAGAGGGACCACATTTAGTTTTTTGCAAATAGACAATGGCATACAATTAGAGGAGGCTCCTGAATCAACCAAACAATTATGGATATTTATGTTGAAGACTTCAAATGTTAATAGAAACGATGGAACAAAAGGTTTTCCCTTCTTATCTTCAGAACAAGCATTCACAGTTAGTTTATTTACTAGATCCGAGGGAGTTATATTTATTCCATGATCATTGCTTGTTGCAGGATTGTATACTAATTTCAAAGCTTGTAGCAAGAAGTATTTTTGTTGAGGAATTATACATAAGTCAATAACTGAGATATTAGCTTTCAACTTATTCAAATCTTCAACTACGTTGTAATCTAGTTTGGGCGATTCTCAGGTATGGATGCTTATAGGGTTCTTACAGGGAGAAAAAGGTTCTTTTAGGTGATCGGGAGTTGATATTCCTTCTGAAGTTTGTGTAATAGTAAGGTCATTAGAGACAGGTTGACCTCTACTTCATGTTTTCAAAGCCAAGACTTCAACGGGTGGTTCTTGAACCTCAAACAAGTCATCGAAAGGCATGGCTAGGTCAAGATCCCATATTGTTATCCACAATTTTGGTCATCGTGATGATGTTATGATGATGTTATGATGATGGAAAATCAAGCTCTTCACTAAGGACACTTTCCTGAGAAAAGTTACATTTGTCTGCTTCCATAAATCATGTTTTTTAAAGAGGTTCGCAGGCTACCTATATACTTGCCTGCGAGAATGCCTGATTCTCGCAGGCTGCATTAAGCTGGAGTGCGAGGGGTTCACACTGTACCTAACTATCAGGGTGCGAACATATTCTTAAAGAAGAAAAAGATGAATTTCCCGAGCCTTCTAGAGGGGAATCTTCGAGAAGAATGAGTTGGCTAGCGAATGGTTATCTAAGTACTGGCTTTCCTGATATCTTGGGATCATTTACTATCCAAGTAACTAATCTATATTCTCCTATATATTGAGGAGATTGCTCATGGAAAAGGTTAGAAGCAAACTAGCAAGAGATTGATTGGAGAATTAGTGCAAGACTGTATGGAGGACTGATGCTACAACAGCTAGAGACAACAACAAGGTCATCAAAAGTGGTTGATTTTCTTCATGCATGAGCAAGTGTGTGTGTCAGAGCTAGGAGCCATCGAAAGGAGATCTACAACATCAAGGATCAAGTTGTAAGTTTCACTTTCAATTAATTCAATATAGTAATATGTCCCTTTCCCATAAAGATGATGTTAATTTATTACATAACTCCTTGATCATATGTATAGATTAGCTATTGAATATATTGATCTTCCTTTACTTCGATTGGTTTGTACTGTTGTGATCTAAATGACACAAGAGCGTCAGAGAAAAACTTGGAACAACAGAGACCTAAGGAAAATGTTCATAAGGTATGTCCATAATCCTTACCTCTTAGTTCATTCAATAGGCTAGATCTAGGGAAAGTGTATTATTCTGTCCTGTTTTGTTCTAGGTCCAGGTGGATCTAGGGAGATTGGTTTGTGTCCGCACTCACGGATTTATACAGAAACAAAATTGGTGACTCCACTTGGGACTTATTCCCTTTTTCTTTGTGGTTTTTGAATTTTCTGTGGCCATTTGCACTATTTGCATTTTTCTCCTGTTTTGTCAGTGTTTGAGTCCTCAGGATATCCTGAGAGACCTTCTGGGTCTATAAGCCAGCTTGAATTTTGCTTGCATTTTCAAATTTTTTATTATCTTCAGGAGTTCTCTCACTGTGTTCATTGACAGCTTGCGAGAACCAGTCAAGTTTTCACTCTGCATATAGGGTCCAATGCGAACACCTCGCACCTTGCTTTAAAGTGGCCTGCGAGAATCCTATCTTCTCGCACTGTGTGACACTGCTTGCCTGCGAGCAAGATTTTTGAAAATTTTGGAATTAAGTTTTGATTTTTTCAATTGCTCAGAACAGTTGAATTACATCTTTTTGGCTTATTAGATCATTTACTTATACATCTCTTGCTATAGTTTGCTTTCTTGAATAGATTTAGGGTTTCAAGGTTTTTCTTGCCCTTTGTTGCTTGACTTTCATTTCTTGGCTCTTATTGGCATTTTCATTCTCTCTAACTTCTGGAGTTGAGTCTATCTGATTAGCTGAGAACCAGTGATTGGTAGAGAGTTAAGTGCTTGGTGTTTCTCACTCGCTTGGCGGTTCGAAAGAACATTTTTTGTTTGCATTGAGAAGCCTCATTAGTTTGCTTTTTGTTTTTACTTTCATTGAAAGTTTTGGTTGGGTTGTTATGGTTTTTTTCTTTATGATTTGATTTTCTTTTCTCGTGGATCAGAGTTCTTCTTGGAAAGTGAACAAAAAGTTTTCTTTCAAGATTTTGTTTTTGTCTTTTCGAAAACATTGAAAAATAAAATTTTAGAGTTTATTGAAGTATTTGGAAAAGACATATAGACATTGTTCATTGATAAATGATTATTTCCATTGACATCTGAAAGGAAATTGTGCATTGCATTTGCGTTGTAGTATAGAGTTGATTTGGAAAATTTTCTCTCTCTCCCATAACTAGGATTCATGGAATGAAAATAATCATATTTCATCATTATCCTTGCACTATTTGGGTCAGATTCATACAACATGAGTTTCACTTCCGTTACCTTTGAGTAAACAACATCTTTTAAAAACATTGCGTAATATTAAAATTGATCTACTAACTCTTTTCTAGGGCTCTTTTACACCAACATTTAGCTAGGCTAGTGATTTGGAGTAGGAAGAGAGATACACTCTCCAAAAGCTCAAAAACACACAATAGAATCTTGAGTTAGGGAGTGTTAAATTCCATTTGCAACATATTGTCCTAGGACGCCCTTCTAACACAAGGGTCAAGCACTAGGTCGCATTGGTGTTGGCAGAGTTACTAGCCCTGCTTTGTTGACATCGGTGTAGAGATTGCACGTATTATGGGGATCACTCCGAGGTATACCCACAATTATGAGTGGAATCCTTTGAGTTGGTTTCGGGCTAGATACCCTGCCCTTGTGTGTGGATCGGATTGACGACTGTTCCCCCAGGCTGTACTGTTGTTTGTGGTGACCTTAGTGGCCTATCTCTCTAGGTTCTTACCCAAGGTGACTGTGGAGGGGAAAGTCTTCACGGTACCTAAAATCGACGTTGATCAAACTCACTCGGGATCCTTGGAGGGTATACCCACGATTATGTGTGGGAGCTTGCACCAGGGCGTAAGTCTATTAAGCAGGTCATCAATGTAACTTTTCCACCTTAGCCCCGCCCCTTCTCGTCTCGTTGTTACGACGTTGGATTTCATCACCAACTAGTGGCTTTGAAATTAGAAGGTTTTGTTTGCTTGGTGATTAATTCCTAGATTTTTCTTTACTAGTGCATGTTGTTTCTCGAAGTTGACCATAGGATTTTCTTCGCGGAGCTTGTCACTTGTTTACAATTTCTCCCCCACGACGTTCACGTAGGATGCAAGGTTTATCCCTGAAACATCCAGACACTTCACAACCCTTGCATACCGCAACACCTGAGGGTACCCCTGAGGGCTCTCCTCATCAGAGTGAGGTCCCAGTTGTTACTCCACCACACGTGGACATAAGTGAAGTCCAAGACATTTCTACACCACCTCCACAGGTAGAACGCACCGATTCTCTAGGAGATTTTTGAATTACCAATACTATAGACGACTATCGCATTCGTCGTGGTGAACGACCTGTTGGGCGATTAAACCCTTCTGAAGAAACCGTTGTTACTTCTTCTGAATCAACTGTTGGGCCTTCTCACGGTGTAGTAGGACAAGATCCTTTTTGGTCAGGTGATCTCTGATGAGCCCTTTTTGGTACTGAGTCACCCCCTGTCTACGAAATTAACCCTTCCATGTCTTCTGAGACAGAAACTGCACCCGAGAATACTACTTATCGTTTTGTTCTCCCTCCTGAGATGGCCCATCTCGTGAATACTACGAGTGTCCAGACCGAAATTCCTGCAACTACTCTTGCTCCTATTAATACCCAACAAATACCTGATGTCATCCCGACATTACCACCTGGTTACCACACACTAAATGCGTTGTTGAATGTTGCCAATCCAACACCTCCACAAACCCTAGCCAGCTCTCCAGGTGGTCCTCCTTTTCTTGGGCATCCTATTCCTGGTTTCATTCCGACACTCCCTCAGTTTCCTTCTGGTAATCCTAACCCTAGTGGTAGTATCCCAACTGTTGCACCAAACCCATAGATTCCGGTTGGTGGACAGGGTGGTACGGTTCCTTTTCCTTTTCCCGGACACAACACAGTTACTACACAACCCACGGTTGGCACACAACTTCCGGGTGGAACTGTACCTACAGTAGGGGGACCATCCTTACCTTTTGGACAAAATATTCCTCCTGAATTGGCCCAGTATTGCAATCAACCTCTGCAAAAATTTCCTCAAAATGCTGGGGGGAAACAAACTGTCCCTGTAGTAGGTCAACCTTATCCAGGGGTAATGAATCCTATTTGGGGTGCGGGTCAGACTACTCAACCCTAGGTCCCTACTGAAACTCAAGGTTACAATCTTTGGGGTTACTATCCTATCCGTCCACCACAGAGTCAGCCAGGGCCTTCCCTCTATGGACAATATGCTTATGGTCCTACTAGTTTGCCAACAGGGCTTCCACCCCAAAGCCATCAGTAACCACAAGTAAACCGACAATTTCCTTTCCTTGCTACTTTGGATTTACTAGATTTGTCTAGGATCCTAAATGATCCTGTTTGTCACTCTCCCCAATGGCCTGCTATCCCTGCTAAACTTCCATTGGATATTCCGAAATTTGATGGCAAGCCGGGAGAGGACCCAAATAATCATGTCATGACTTTTTATTTATGGTGTTCGTCCAACTCTCTGATGGATGACTCCATTTGTCTTCATCTTTTTCAACGAACCCTTACCGGTTCAGCTATGAAGTGGTATATTGAATTGCCACAAGGTTTCTTTTCTGATTTCAACACCTTAGCTATGGCTTTTCTCACACACTACCAGTTACCGATCCGTTACGATACTGGGATTGAGATCCTGACTTCTTTCAAACAAAATAAAGGTACTCACATCTCAGACCATATAAATGAGTGGAGAAGGAGACGACGTCTCATCAAACTTGAACTCCCTGATCAGTTACTGGCAGAATGGTTTACGAAATCTTTCATGAACGAAATTGGTAAAGACATTGCTATGGGTGGTGTTGTTACAGAGGAGAAGGCTATAAGTCGTTCTCAATATCTTGATCTTGTTTATTCGCAAACATGAACACTCTATGATTTACTTCCTGAACTACCTCGTCTTGGCACTTCCAACACTTCAACTGCTCCAGCTGCCTCGCATGCAGCTGATGGTGTGATTGGTACCGCTCATACCCACTCACATTCCATTTCGACTACAACCCCTAAATCCAATTATTCTAATGTTCAAAGTGCTTTGTCTCCTGCTCCTCTCGCCGGTAAAACCTCTGAAGTAAACACTGTTCAATCTACGCCGACCGGTAAAAATAAATCAAAGAAAGGGAGAGGCAAGAATAAGGAGAGTAAAAATAATAATCAGAATGAGCAGACTAAAACCCCTCCTGCTGAAGACCAAGATAAGCGCAAGCCCCGTTTCCCTTGCCTTATCTATGGTGATGATCACTACACTAAGGATTGTCCTAGACGCGCCGAGGTTAATAAGTTTCTTCAAGGAACGCTTAAACCCTCTACGCCGACAGTCTTGTCCCAACCCTTCCCGTCTCAGCAACAGGCCTCCTTGGTCATTCATGACCAACCCTCTACTTCTACGACATCATATGTTTTGATGTGCATCAGTGATTCTAAGAAAAATGATGTTGCCATTGCAACTAGAGCCAAATATTATTCTCCATCTAAGGAGAAGGTTGATGATTTACCTCCTGATTTGGTACAACCCTCTCTGCCGAATCCACCTACAAACGGTCCTCTTCATCTCGAAAGACCGAGCCTTGATACAGTCCTATGACCCCCGAAAGGTGTCGTTAAGAAATCGACATTCAATCCTCATGCTCGTGCAGCCCAGAACTATAGCATTGTCGAAGATCTGGACCAAGCACCTTCATCGATGTCTGCCCTTGAAGTTATTCAGTCTTGTCCTGCACAACGAAGGGCTCTGTTGAAAGCTATAGGTGGAATTGATCCTACAGATAAAAATTTGATAGTATTTGACTTGGATGACCATGTTCCAAGGTTACCCCCTCAGCTTGCATTTCAGATACAAGTTATTGTCTCAGACAAGAACATCTGCCGAACTGTTATTGATGAGGGTGCCTCTACGTGTGTAATGTCTTTTACTTGTTGGAAATCCATTGGCTCTCCTCCATTAACTGAATCAAAAAATACTTTGAAAGCCTTCAATGGCTCAGGTTTTAAGCCTTACGATGTTCTTCCGTCGTTGCCGGTTACTCTCGAAGGTAAGACAGTCCAAGTTGAAGTGGAAGTTTTCGATGCTCCCCTAGATTATAATCTTCTTCTTGGCCATAGCTGGGTAGATTCCATGCGAGCTGTTGTGTCAACACTCTTCCGTGTAGTCCGTTTTCCTCATCAAGGAAAGATCGTTACGATTGATCAACTTGCCTTCTTTAATTCCGATACTCACACTGGAAACGTACCGTTTATAGCTAAAAACCCGCCGAGTTACGAGAATGTTGGAGTCAATCTCTTAAAAGACTCTTCGTTAATGGGTACTTTTCCCATACCACCACCACCTGATATTCTACGCCCGTCAGTTGCTTCGATTAATATGATCTCCGTCGTTCCTCATGAGCTTCTGGTGTCTTTTGACCCTTGGATAGTCCCTGATCCAGGAGATCATCCTCGTTTCGGCGACGTCATACCGTTAAGTCCGATTGAGTCTGCTTATCACGCGATTCAATCGGCAACACCTTCTATACCCTCTTCGGAGGAGTTGTCTCCTGATCCTTTTCATGTTATCTTTCCCACTAACGAGATGATCATGTCTGTCATGGCCGATACACCATGGGACAATGGGCATCATCATTTCATACTGTTTCTGGAACAACACACTCTCGAGAATTACCAGCAGATTTCGACTCCGTCGACCATTTTTGTTATATCGACTGTTCCCGGATCTACACATGATGTGTTTGCGGAAGGGAACCTCAGTAATATTTCTCCCACGATACCCATTGATATTTCAGTTAAACCTGGGATAGTTGAAAATGTTCACATTGGAGCTTCGTGTTCTCCAGAGGAAATTGTCACCTACACTGCTTTGTTCAAATAATTCCGTGATATCTTTGCCTGGAGTTATGAAGAGATGCCAGGTATTGACCCTGCTATTGTTGTTCATGAAATTAAGACATACCCTGGAGCTAAACTAGTTTGGCAGTGCCTCCGTCTTGTCCATCCACGTAAAGCGGCAGCTATGAAACTTGAAGTTGAAAAACTTCTCAAAGCCGGTTTTATTTATCCCGTGGCTCTGACAGAATGGGTTTCTAACCCTGTATCGATTGACAAGGAAGGTGGTAGTATACGTGTTTGTGTTGATTACCAGGATATTAATAAAGCCTGTCCAAAGGAAAAATTTCTAACCCCTTTCGTCGACCAGATTGTCGATGACTGTGCCGGTAGTGAAATATTTTCTCTTATGTATGGATTCTCCAGCTATAATCAAATTAACATCGCTCCTGAGGACCAGCATAAAACTGCTTTTATTTGTACTTGGGGTACTTTCACCTATAGGAAACTCCCCTTCGGTCTTAAGAATGCAGGTGCTACGTTTCAACGTGCTATGTCTTATGCGTTTCACGATATAAAGCATATCGTTCAACCTTATTTGGACGATTTGCCAGCTCATTCTTTACGCCGCGTCGATCACCCCAATCATCTCCAAGCAATTTTCCTTCGTTGTCGGTTCTATCGCATTCGTCTAAACCCTCATAAGTGCATTTTTTGCATAGAGTCTGGCCATTTTCTCGGTTTCATTGTTTCATGTCAAGGGATCCGGGTAGATCCTATTAAGGTCGAGGTGATTCTTAATCTCCCTCCTCCTTCTTCACTGCGCCAGTTACAAAGTGTTCAGGGGAAAGCAAACTTTCTTCGTCACTTCATCCAGACTTACACTGAGATTACTCGGGGTTTTACACGTCTTCTAAAGAAAGGTTCAGAGTTTGTCTGGGATAAGGCTACTAACAATGATTTTGAAGCTTTAAAGTTGTCCCTCATGAAAGCCCCTCTTCTTTTCCCTCCTGACTATAGTCGGGATTACTTTCTTTATCTAGCTTCTTCCGAGTATACTATCGGCATGGTCCTCATTCAGGAGGATGATACACACGATGAACATGTTATATATTACTTGAGTCGGAGTCTCACTTCGACGGAAATCAAGTACCAACATGTTGAAAAGCTGGCTTTGGCTATTGTTCAAGCAGTTCAATGTTTTCGCCATTATATTCTCTCTAGGAAGACTACAGTGATTTCACACTGTAACCCCATGCAACATATATTGACACGTCAATTGCTGGGGGGAAAGTACTCCAAGTGGATTGTCATTCTCCAGAAGTTCAATTTGGAATTCGATCGCGCCACGTCGAAGAAATCCTTAGTTTTCGCTGAGTTAATTTGTGATTTTCCCCACACTGCCACGGAAAAAGTAGCAGTTGATTCGTCACCCAATGAATCACTTTTCCTTATCAGTACTGACGATATTTGGTACAGAGATATCATTATATATCTCCAAACTCAAACTTTTCAGCCTGCTTTGTCTAGTGTCGAACGCCGTCGTGTCCGTTATCAAGCATGTCATTATATTATGCTCGGCGATACTCTTTACCATCGAGGCATTGACTCTGTCTTTCGGCATTGTTTGACCTTTGACGAAGCTGAGAAAGATTTGAATGACTACCATTCAGGAGCATGTGGTGGTCATATGTCTGGGTATGCTACTGCCCAGAAGATCTTGCGTGCAGGATATTTTTGGCCTTCCTTATTCAATGACTGCATTACTGCTGTTCAGAAGTGTCATGCCTGCCAGACCCATAATCAGAAAATCTGGTTGCATCCTTCTCCCCTTCATCCTGTAGTCTCAGTAGGTCCTTTTGCAAAATGGGGCATTGATTTCATGACATGTCACCTTCACTCGGCCAAGGGGCATGGTTATATTATTGTAGCTGTTGATTATTTTACTAAGTGGGCCGAGGTGATGCCGACATTCGATAATACTGGAAAGACTGCAGCGTTATTTCTTTTCAACCATGTCATCACTCATTTTGGTGTTCCTCAAGCTATCGTTACCGATCACGGTAGTCATTTTAGGAATTATATGATGTCTGAACTTACAGAGAAGTTGGGCCTTTGTCATGATAGCTCAACACCCTATTATCCACAGGCCAATGGCCAGGTCGAAGCCATCTATAAGGTTCTTATAACTATGATTCGACGGATGATAGGAATCCATAAAACTAGTTGGCACACGATGTTATTTTCGACATTGTGGGCATATCGGACATTTGTTAAATCTGCTACAGTATTTACACCTTTTCGATTAGTGTATGGCATGGAAGCCATTCTGCCAATAGAATGTGAAATACCTTCTTTGAATCTAGCCGTAGAGCTCTTACCCAACACCTATGCTGAAGAGGAACGTCTGTTGTATCTTATGCGATTAGATGAGACTCGCCGTGATGCCACATTAGTAATAGAAGCCCAAAAGAAACGTGTTAAGGCACAATATGACAAGCATGTCAAACCTCGTGTCTTCTCTGAAGGAGATCTTGTTCTTCTATATAAGCAAGATAAAGATGTCCTAAGAGCCGAGAAATTTGAACCTATGTGGCGTGGCCCTTATATTGTTAGCAAAGTTTTGGAAAAAGGAGCGTATGAGCTAGTTGATTATGATGGTGTACCTTTGAGTGAACCCTGGAATGGGTTGTCTTGAAGAAGCACTATGCATGAGTTATTTGTGCATGAGTACTTGTATTTTATGTATCATACTGCATGTGTGTGTTACTTTAGTTTTTCTTTTGACGTTATCTGGTCTCTGCCCTTACATGACGTTGTGTTTGATTGCCATATGTCGGAGTATTCGCTACCTTATATTGTCTTCACCGACGGTGCTAGCCGTAGTACTCAGAACCTAGCTTCCGCTGCATGGGAAATCTATGCCCCAACAAACAAGCTTATATCTTTATGAGGTGTATGTCTTGGCCTAGAAACCAACAACATCGCAGAGTATAGCGCGTTCTTGAATTACTGGTTGATGCTATCTCTCTCGGAATTCGTCATTTGGTTGTCCGACTTGAATCGCAGCTGGTAGTACTACAGCTCAGTAATGTATATTCTATTATAAGTCCTACTCTATTAAGGGTATATTTGCGGATTCGCCTCTTGGAACGGTATTTTGATCACATTGAATATCAACACATTCCTAGATGTCTTAATACATTGACATATGCTTTAGCTAATTATGTATTGGACAGGCATTTAAATCATTTATAAATCAAACACATTAAAATGTACACAATGTAAAGTAAGCCGGTAGAAGCCGTGTATATATATATATAACGATCAAAGTTTGTTTTTACAAAATGTTTGTCCGAAGACCAAAATATCAAAATTGAAGCCCATATCTTCTACATAATGACATCAAGGATGATGTTCATGATAACACACTAATGTCCTAGCAACTCTGCGAAGCAGTCGACCCATAGATGCAGAAACCCCCACAATGTGACACTGATCATGTCGGGGAATCTCTTCCAGAGTCATATCTGGAACGTCTACCATCAGACCCTCTAAATTCTGCTCCAATGTCAGATAATCCTCGGCGTACTATGGGACTGCTACTGCTTCCTCTCCTCATCACTGGATAGGAGAAATGCCAGCAGGTCTATATGGTCCAACGTCTATGTTATCAACAAGTATTTGGTGTTAGTCTTTGGGTAAATCGATAAAACAAAAACATTTAAATATGGTTAAAAAATTCAAAAAAATTTAAAAACTCAAAAAATTGTGTACTTATTACCGAGGTCTCCCCATTGTGCATCCTCAGGTAGGGCTAAATCTGGATCTCCTTGGAAATCCAGCCCGACATATGCATAGTCGTCCACCATCAGCATCTGGTTCTGCAACCAGTCGAAGAAAACATTGTCATATTTGATGATAGGACCTGCCACATGTCAGGCCATGAGCCGACACCACCGCAACATCCTCGGATCTTTGGGACCAAGAAGATCCCACTCAGCCTGTAGATGAAATACAGGGACTCTCTCCAGGAAGAAGGACACTAACAATGATCCGTAACCAAACTGTTTCAGATTTCCACACCTGCACTTATTCAACTGTTTCTTGATATTGCGTAATACTGCATCAGCCTATTTAAATACCCGGGGCTCAGTACACTCGATGGCGTACTGGAAATAGCTTTGCAGAGCCATATGTGGAGCAGCACTTCCCGCCATCTGAGCAATGGTAAAGAGAATGGTGCAGAGAGTCAAATCAAACACTCCCCAAATTACCACTTTCCCTTTCTGTCGTTCAGCCTCAGCCACGCAGTACTGGTTGCAATACTCACTCATTTTTAAACCCCCTGCTCTGCGACCGGTCAAGCTGACATAGGACCCGTTCCTGGACAATCCGATCAAGAAATAGATGTCCTCAATGTCAATAGTCAATGTATGAGCTCCCATGATGAAAACTTGTTGGTCCGGATCCCACATTCGGACTAAGTACTCCAGTAATCGAACTTGGGCTCTCATGCCCGGGATACAAAAATACTTTAAGAGACCGCAGTCTCTTAGTGCAGCTATGGTGGGAGGATGGTTTTTGGCATTGGCATTGTCCTCCTCGTGCTCTCATTCCCGCCACTCTAACACCATGATTGTGGTTAGTAACCTGCATAAGACACATACAAATATGGTTAATAATCTTATTCATGAAATATACTTTTTCTATTGGCTAAATGTTACAATTTTTTTTTGATTCTGTGCTGTTCGCAGGTGGTCTACTATGCGCAGTGCGAACTTCTCGCAGGCGCCTTAAGGCCCACCTGTGATAATGAGTCATTCTTGCAGGTCCCGTATGGGCCACCTGCGAGAATGCCTCCAAGCGCATAGGGTTCAAAAAACTAGTGTAAAACTGGACTTTTTACCAATGAAATTGAATTTTTAAACCATGAAAAGGTAAGGAATGGAGAACTTACCAAAATGCTGCTGACAGCATGTCAAATGGTCACCGGTGGCTCCCGAAAATCGACACCGAAGGTGGAGGGTAAAATGAGGGTTTTTGGACTCAAATGGTAAAAGTATGAAATGAAATGGTAATTTTTGGTTATTCACTCATTTTAATTACTTTTTATTATATCAAATGTGGGTTTTTTATGTTTATTCATTATTTAACCCTAATCACTAATGTGTAAGTGAGTGAACTGATTGGCAGGTGAAAAACATGGATGATTATGAACATAATTTTTACTTGGTGTGGTGCGATTTTGATGGTTTGTTATGGTTTTGACATAAAACCACGAGCGCCTTTTGTCTATTCTTGCGCTTGTGAAAAACATAAGAACATGACCGAGCATCGTTTTATCACTTTTTCAGGCTCATTGCGGTTACATGAAAAAGGAACCCCCCTAAAGTTATCTTTAAGCTCTTTTTAGACTCTCTAAACATGAAAAGATCGCTGAGCGATCTTGCTATTTTCGTGCTCGTTAAAGTATTTGAAGTATGCATCCTTCGAGTGATAGTTTAACCCTTTTTCGGTCTCGTTGGACTATTGTACAAAAAAGGAACTGAGAGAGTTCTCTTTTAAGTGATTTTCCAAACTCTATAATCTTGAAAAACCTTCGAGTTTACTATCTCTGGACTCGTTAAACAAACATTGACAGACCCGTAATGGGACCGAACCACTCCTTCTTAGGGTTCGTTAAAAATACTCCGAGGGACTCATCCGAAGGATGAGCTTATATTGACAAGCATATGTGATCCTCTTCAAGCTTGCGTAAAAATAAAGAGGTACTTGCCAGAAATGGTGGGGGAAAATTTGGGAAAGGGATATGTTTCATCGTTGAATTGATTGGCAGTAAGTGTCGCTCTTGAACATGACACCCCTTATTCATCATTTGAAGCCGGTTTGGGAAATCCATTTGTCTCTCATTCGATTTGATAACAAGGTCTTTTCATGTGTCGTATTTGAGTCAATGCTTCCAAATCATTGGTCGTGTCATCCATATGTTCAAGAGTAGTCCGTCTGAAACCTCTATTGAGTCGGCCATCTGCAGTTATCCATTCACTCCGTGTCGGCCTTCCCTGTGTCCAAGTCTATTTTCCATATACTCAGTTTCACTTTCAAACTCAGTTACTCATTTCATGTCATTGATGGGCGATACATCAAGGCCCTCCTGTGACGAGTCTTGTTCCGTCGACTTCAACACATTATCCAGAATCAAGACTTAGAAATTATTCAGTACCTTGGAGCTTGCATGCCTCAATGGAAAGTTTCCTCGCTTTCGACAGTGGGCTTACATCATTGACCCTTGATCGAGAGATTCCGTCAGGTGTTTGACATCAACTCATTTATTCACAATCGATGGATTGTACTGTAGTACCTTGGGAATCATTGACATCAATGGTGATTTCCCTCGCACTTGTTAACGGTTACATCAATGACCGGTAATCAAGTGGTTTCTACCATGTTTGACTTTGACACATGTAATCACATGGTTAGATTCATACTTTGGGCGATGAGATTGAAGACCCTGGATATTGTCTTTGTGATCCAGGTTGCGATGGATTATGTATAATTTGCGATGCATAGATCCACTGTGTATGTTTCGTGGCTATGTCATCTTGACTGAAAATTTGTCGCACAGATCCATGGTGTATTCAGGTGGTTGTGCTATATAGTGACGGCATGGATCCACAGTGTATGATTGGTGGCCATGACCTTGGTTTATGATGTCATCAGTCTATGATCTGAGAATGGGAATGCCTACCTCAGAATTGGTATACATGATATTCTGCTGGTGCTTGGATGTTTGCAGGTCTCTGATTAGATGTGCTCCTGGTTCTCGACACACACATGCAGCTTACAAAGTCTATCGACTGTCACTGATTCCACTCTCAGACTTTGGGGGGCATTCTATTATCCACAATTTTGGTCATCGTGATGATGTTATGATGATGGAAAATCAAGCTCTTCACTAAGAACACTTTCCTAAGAAAAGTTACATTTGTCTGCTTCCAGAAATCATGTTTTTGAAAAAGTTTCGCAGGCTACCTATATACTTTCCTGTGAGAATTCTTGATTCTCGTAGGCTGCATTAAGCTGGAGTGCGAGGGGTTCACACTGTACCTAACTGTCGGGGTGAGAATATCTTCTTAAAGAGGAAAAAGATGAAGTTCTCGAGCCTTCTAGAAGGGAATCTTCGAGAAGAATGAGTTGGCTAGCGAATGGTTATCTAAGTACTAGCTTTCCTGATATCTTGGGATCATTTCCTATCCAAGTAACTAATCTAT
>JZKD02S0528433.1:20690-41268 GCA_000966675.3 Picea glauca | reverse complement strand
ATACCAAACTTATGATCTCATGAGTGGTATGAAAAGATAGAGAGATTGGAGATACCAAACTTATGATCTCATAAGTGGTATTGACATGGAGATGGAGACATTGTGAAGCATCTAAATTATGATGTCATAAGGGAGATATCATTGAAGCATCAACATTTTGTGTGTGGATTATTTGAGCAAGGGTCTGGACAAAGGGAGCTTGGTGAAGCTACTGCACCTACATCCATGGCTGTAAGCTCCACTTTGTTCTCATTAATATAAATCTATGCTTGGATTGTTTCCTTTAAATTTTGTGTATGTTTCATGAAATTGTTTCTTTCATAGATACATTATGAAGCTAATCATGGTAGTGTAGGAAGTATCATTGTTATTTCTTATTGTATTACAGGACCTTCTAAAGAACTTGGAGATCAAGATCAGCCTGGATCAAGCGAGGACAAACATCAGTACAAAGATATTTACTATTCTTCCTTCTTCTTATTTGAAAGTTTATCTTCATGAAAAGGAAAGTCAGTGTCCATAATATCACTTTTTTGTCGTGGTCATAGGGGTATAGTATCCAAGAGGAAATACACTTGTCCACATGGGGATTATCCTATAAAAAATAGTTTCAAGTTTTGAATGTTTTCAAAACTCAGCGTTGTTGAAACTGCTATTTCAAATGAGTTGGAAGTGACGCTATGGGATCAACTGCTGAGGTGGATTTGGAAGATGATATGGTCATGGTGATCTCCTAAACAGTTGCAGTGCTCTAAGTTGTCATTACTCCTCCAGGTATTCCATGGTTTCCCTCCTTTGCATAGAAAACTCCGGTGATAGTTGTTGCATGAGTTTTGGTAGAAACTGTGTCTGCAAAATCGCTCACTCCTTCATCCCTCTCCATCCATTTTTTCCCTCTCACAAACTTGCAGCCACCACACCTGGTTTTCAGTTATCAAACACACAATATTCTTCTGCTCCTGAGTGTTGAGTGCCCATGCAAACACTTACTCCTTGTGTGCACACTGCGCTACCAAACAAACTGTTGAAACTTCATTACATTTCCCCTGCTTCCTCTACTATTTCGATTGGAGTGTTTTTAGCTAGGTTTTCATTGAATATTGCAGTAGTTTTCCTTTCACTACATTGTTATTCTTCATTTTGAGATCTACAGACAATAAGGGGAGGGAAAATTGCATTTATTTCTTTCTAAAAGCCATCAAAACAGTGTGAGTTAGAGGAGAATCCTAGGAAGGAGCAACCATTGTTCATTTTCATTCTCCCATTAAAGTTTTCCTTCATTTTCTCTCCTAGACTTCACTATACCATATTTTTTGATCCCTTGTATTGACCCATGGAGACACCTCAGAAGAATAAATCTCACAAGGGAGGCACTATGGTCAGAACTAAACCCTTAGACATGCACCTATTTGATGCAAAGACAATGGTTAGAGAAGTTTTTCAAAGGGTGGGTTTCCTCTCATTTTTCCAAAACATGCAGAGGGGACATCCTAAAGTGGCAAGGCAATTTGCGTCACATTTTGATGGCCTTAAGACTAAGGTAGGGGACCTAGAGTTTAATGTGTCTTAAGCCTCTATTGCAGCAACCACAAGGATTCCTAACATTGGGGAGAGATGGTTTAAATATATGGATTTGAATGTTTCCTTCTCCAAGTTCTTCCCCAAACCAGCTTATCAGACTGACAACTTGTCCAAGGGAGTGCCTAGAAGTCATTTAGTTGAATATTTTGACAATATGTTGAATATAATATAGAGATACTTCACATGTGAGGGGAGATTTAATATGTTATACCAATACCATATAATACCTCTGCTTCATTTTACTGGTAAAGATGAAATGAATATCCATTTCTACTTGTTGAGGAGCATGGGGAAAATGTCTGACAGAGTCCAAGCCAAATCCAAGGTTGTGGATACTAGTGTCTTTCATTATGGATTGATCAGAATGTTGGTAATGGAAGAATTGAAGAAGAGAAACATTCCTTGGGATCAATTCATTGTTTCTTCTCACATGAAGTTGGACACATATTCAACTCCTCAGTTAGAGATGCAAAGTCCTTTGCCATCTACGAGTGATGCTCCAACAGAAAAAAGAAAGAAAAGAAAGAATAAATCCATTACTCAAGACAAAGAGGTTGTTAAGGAAGTTGAATAAGCAGAGAGGGAGGCTTATCATTCTCCACAGAGATAATTTTCACCTCCTCCTGCAATAGAATTAGAAGAGGTCCCTTCATATACTAAAGCCATAACCAAGAAAGGAAGGAAATTGAATTTCTCTTCATCTCCCTCAGCAGCTAGCACAAAGGCCAGGAAACCTTTCACAAGATCATCATCCCTTAAGGAGGTTTTTGAAGCACAATTCCTACCAAAGGTTTCTATTATAAAGAAAAAGAGAGATAAAGGAAAAGGCATTGAGAAGCCTATTGAGGTGGTAGACAGAGCCCCTGTGCAATAGAAATATGAAAGTTAAGCCATGAAGAACCCTATTGAGGTTATCAATATTAGCATTCCACCTAGCAATCACAACTTCAAAAGATTGATTAGACAACTTAGAGAGGCTAGGAAGGAGGTTTCTCGCTTGAAATCAGAGGGTTTATCTGAAAAAATCAAGATGAAGGAACTCATGAATAATTACAGCAACACTCTTGATTTGTCAATATTTCATCTAGAAGAGCCCTTCCTCTCCATAAACAACTCAAGAACCTCTATAGGAAAAACATAGGTTTTCAGTCTTAGAACAAAAAACTCAAAGCAAAATTGCAGCACTTCAAGGATAAAGTGGCTTAGAGGAATTTGAATGTGCTGGTTGAAGATTCCATTGAAAAAGAGGAGCCAATAGTGAAGAAAATCACACATGCAGTTAAGAATCCTGTCACTACAAAAGGAAAGCACATTGTTGTGTTATAAGGAGGTCCTCCTTCCACAAGAAGGAGTGTTAGGTTGATGAAATAGTTGGGGGGCATAAGCTTCATTTTTGAGAAGTGGCCTCTTTTTGAAAGAGTAAGTGATCAAGGATGTATTTTTTCCACTTATACAGGTATTTATAGGCTCCTAACAAATTCGTCTCAAGATTTTTGGTGCTTTCAAAAGATTAGTATCCTCATACATAAGAAGCACAAACATTTTGTGGCACTATGGAGATGAAAAATCATCTAATTAACATGTCCTACCAGTTTGCTACTGATAGTGCTACCAAATATCCTAAGAATGAACTTAAGAATGGTGCTGTGAATTCCACAGAAATGCTACCAAACCTCCTAAGTTGTGTAATGATGGTGCTATTGAATTCGGATGGATATATTATAGTGGTGATACCAAATTCGTTTTGATGACTAGCGCTATGGATTCTGCAGGACCGTTTTGATGATTGGCGCTACAAATTCCAAATTCCGTAGAGGTGATTGAAGTATGGTGCTACCAAATTTTACATAAAGATATATAAACTTGGCACTACCAATTCTGCAGGATTGTTTTGGATTTTCGCTACAAAATGTGCAAAGTATTTTGTGAAGGCACTACAAAAACTCGCTACCCAATGTGTTATTGAATGACACTACCAATTGGTACCTGGAATCAAGGGGTTCGAGTTATCACTCTTGTGGGTGGCTGATGATGTGGAGAATAGATAAGACCATAGGTGGCAACATGATGACAACTTACAACCTTTGCAGGACAATTGGCATGGAAAGGGATGCACATCAATGAAGACAATGTCAGTTAAGAGTTTGTTGTATTGGTTGCCAACATATTTCCTTTTTTGTAGCATGGTTGTTAGCATAGTTGTTAGTTTGAATAACTGATTTAGAGAATCCTATGGGAGGAAGACCAACTCGTACCTCTAGATGTTTCCTTCCCTTTTGGTTATAAATAGACATTCCAAATGTTTCTAGTGGGCTCGAATGGTTGATCTAGGCTCCATTATTGTAATATTTTGATGAAGCGTATTGGTTCTTTGGTTATGTACTTGACTTGAGAATTTTTTATTAATATAAGTCAATTTCTCTTATTTCATCTTATTGCCTCTTATACTGAAGTTTTCATGATTGAATGATTCATATGATATTTTTATAGTTGTATTATGATGAATGTTTGATTATAGTATTGTTATGATGTTCATTAGTGTTACTTAAACTTTGAATTCAAGAATATCTTGTGTTTGCATTTTTCCTCCTTAGGTTGCTTGAAGACCTAATGTCCATAACAAACCTATACATTTCCCTCACCAAAGTCTTCCTTCTATTCACTTTTACTCCCACTCATTGACTGAAGTTGATCAAGACCTCAATTGCTTGTGCATGTTAGCCCAAGTTTCCAAGTTAGAACATTATTATCCCGAGTCTTATCCATTTTACATTTTAATTACTCATTTACATTTATATATAAAATGATGGGTATTGGTCTTATCCTCTCTGCAATCTTAGGGTGATTCCTAGTGCTAACATTCTTGGTGTCGTTGTTGGGGAACAGATTGAAGACATTTCCCTGGGGTTTAATGACAAAGATTACTGATTATGAAGGTGATTTAGAACTCAATACATTGAAAATTTCATCTTGCACCTAGCGAATCCATTGTTTCAACTGTGGATTCTAAAGGCAGACACACGAGGTCAAATCCACAACTACCTTTGGCTACACTGGAGGCTAACCCAGAAAAGTTAATCAAAAAGGGAAAATATTCTCAAGAGAGTTTTTCTGCTGCTATACCAGGTACTTTTGGTCATTCATATGATTCTACTTTTAAAACTCTAGTATCCATATCTAACCCTCCTATTTTAACTTCTATTGAAGTTTTTAGAAGTCTAGATTTTGAAAATTTCCTTATTGAGTATTCATCTTTTAGTCCTCAATTTAAATCTAAAAAGATTGAAGATCTTGTGTCTCCTGACATTGTAAATTGGTTCAAACTTGAGAGTCTTGAATATTTCCCTATTTTGAGTTTCCTGACTCCTCTTATTAATGTTTCTGAGACCAAAAAAGAGGAAACTTATTCTCCCTTGGACCCTGTTTCATTTTCCCCAAAGGCTCAAAATACTCTGCTTAAAACTATGACCTCTCCATCATCATCCAAGCTTCATTTTTTCCGACAAAGCCCAACTATAGTTACAATTGTCAAATATCCTTCGCCTCCTTATTCTCCTACAATCCAAAATACAATGGCAACTGGTAATGTTCCTAGAAATAGGATGGGTGCCATAGTGGCTTCTAGGTATGTGCCTCTTGTATTACTGTTGTGAGTGGGAATCCCTCTACGGACTAGCACTTAGGGTTAGATTATGCATGCAGAAAAGACCTAAAGATCTCTACTTTCTACCGTCATCCCAGACCTAATCCCCATTATTCTTAAGAAAATACATAGTTAAATGAGCATACCTTATTACAGGCATTTGATGTAGATACCTCCTTATGCTTGATCATTTTTTGATTGCATCTCTCCTCCCAAGGCTGACCTGCATTCACATAAAACAAACAAAAAACTTTGCATGCATTTTATCTATACATTAATGGGTTAGATATTTCAATAAACAAGTATACAATAAATCATAAAAACCTCATATGGTGGGACGAGAAAAGTATCTCTTTATTATTAACTTCAACAAATCAACTTACAATGATGAATTCGACTGCTGCTCCATGAACTTGGTCCTGGGATCCTCTTCTATTGTCCTCCAACTTATTTGCTCTATCTTTCTCTTTGCACTAGGAAGGCTAAAGGGTTGGGACAAAGGGAATATGAAATTGGGTATAGTTTCTTTACTATGATTCTCCTCTTCCAAATGGGACCCCTAACCCTTATTTTATAGGCTAAAAGAAGCTAGGTATTTGGTTGAACCCTCGGCCATGCATGGCCGGAAGGTTCAGTTAACTCACCCAAAGTTGTGTGTTTCGTTGACAACTTTCCTTTTTTCATGATTTTGTAGGGACACGCGGGCTGTTTTGGGTCAGCGAGCATGTACACACATGCAGTAATAGAGAAGGGCACATGGGCCTTTATAAAAAGTGTTTTTAAGAAGAGTTGTTCAACAGTGTTTTGGAAAAGAAGGAATCTGAGATGGCCTGATGCTAGGTAATCTTGTATGGTGCAAATTAAGGTTATAACATATGCCCCCTAATGTGTGAGGTCAGAAGAGCATCTGATGGCCGAAATACATTACCAATCTTTACTAATGTGCCAAACAAGTGAGTCCAAGAACCAAAAATTGGGAGGTGTTGTCTTTAAAAATAATAATTGTCTCACCGAGGAAAGCATACCCATGCTCGGGACAAAATAAACGCATAGCTACCAATCAAATACATTGTAGATCCATGTCATATAACTATATAAAGTGTAGCCTTGAACAATACACAACATAGCTACATCTCGAAATAAAAAAGATATACATGTAGAGTATCCATCTTCTTAGAAGCTGATAAGGCCTGATGGCTGGAGATGAGGTCTTTAGAGCTCGAGAAACAACTTCAAAATATTCAAAACTTGGGTATGAGTTTAATATGAGTGTATGAATTCACTACCCAAAGGTCTTTGATGGCTCATCGGTCATAGACTAGAGAATCTTGATGATCATACTGAAGGCTTCATTGATTTCGAACAAAGACTTGATTGGACATTCAGGATGGCCGAGTATGAGGGAAAGAGACAAACTATAGAGGGTCGACTTAGGCTTGGTAAAAACTTCCCTTGGACCATAGCATGACAAAATGATGAGACTCAGGCAGCATGGCATTAATCATAAGTTCATGAGGTAGGAGGCAACACAAACTCTCCATATGTTTGGAATAATAACCAAATGGAGGAGGACACATCTCTATGTAGCGAGAACAACTTCCTAAGGTCATATTAAATCCCAGAGTTTGATGAACAAACAGACAAATGTGATTTATCCAAGGGCGACTTATTGTGCTGCCAATAAAGAAAATACTTTTCCCTTCCTCTTTTTGGGGTATATTTGATTTTTTTTGTCTTTTTCAATGATTTTGGAAAAAATAATAAAGGAATGTTATGTTACAATGGAGGAACGAGTGTTACAAACATACAAGTTCAAGGCGCAAGGACAACACTGATGCTCAAAATAATGATACTCGGGAAAAATCCTCCAGGGGCCAGGGTTGTTAAGATGCAGAGGCAACATGCTACAAGGCTTGCGTATAAGGTATGCTCAGATGGTTCAGTTGGGAGCAACATGGAGCTAGCATTTAGACCAAAGACGCAGGTATGCAAATGCGGTTAACAAAACACACAATGGTAACATCCTTCAATGTAAGTTTAACGAGCCCAGAGAAGGTAAGCTAGGTGGTTTTTCATATTTAGAGAGTCTGAAAAAATGTAAAAGGAGACTCCATTGGGGTACCTTTTTCAAAGATAGTCTAGTCGGTTTGAAAAAGGGGTAAACTAGCACCGACAAGATGTCTATTCAAAACCATTTTAACGAGTGTGAGAAAGACAAGATCACTCGACCATTTTTTCATTTTTAAGGAGTCAGAAAAAATATTAACTATGGACTCCATCAGGAATGTTCTTTTGGACCAGTTTAACGAGTGTGAGAGAATAAAGTCACTCAATGATCTTTTCAATTTTAGGGATTCTGAAAAGAGCTTAACTATGGACTTCGTGGGGGTTCCTTTTTCATAAATTTAGTCCCCCAGGCTTGAAAAAGGGTTAAAATGATACCTAAGAGTACTCTTCTAGAGAACTAAAGTTCCATAGAGTATACCTTTGTTCGTACAGTTGACTGTCTGGAACGAAAAAGGGGTAAACTATTGTTGGATAGACATGACTTCAAATTTCAGTTTAACGAGCGTGAAAGGCCACAAGATTGCTCGACAATCTTTTCATGTTTAGAGGGTCTGAAGAAGGCTTAAAAGAAGACCCGTTATATCTTTTGGGAGTCCTGAGGGTGAGGTCAAGAGTGAAAAATAATCATGGAAATGAGGCTCAAACTCGCAATCAGGAAAAACAACAAGGACTCCCGAGCGTACAGTGAATAGAGTCAACATGGACACCATAATGCAACTAGGATCTACCTAGGGCATCCATGTTCCGGTAAGCTCTACCACCAACTTGTGACACTTCTAAAGTAGCAACGATGGTTCCATGTCGCAACCTGATGGGATCGATCCTATGGCAAAGGAAAAATACAACGAGATACAAAAGCCAGGGTAGAAACCTAACCTATATGCTCAAGTTGATCCTCAGAATTTTTTTCCATGGACCGTCGAAAATTACCCAAAACTCCAAAAAATTGTCCCGATACCCGATCATACCCCTCCAATGCAACTCCTGAATCACTCTAAATAGTTTTTGGTTTGAAAAACATGATAAGGGGGGCCAAAAAAGTGACAAAAAGAGGACAAAAAGTCTATAAATAGAAGTTGATAGCTCATTATCACCATTGCTAATTTGAAAATTGACTTTGGAGCCAAAAAACCCCCTTTGATAAAAGTGGTGATTCCGGGAGCTACAGTGGATGAAATGACCATCTGTCTGGACCAAGTAAGTACAAACTCCCTTATCTTGCATTTTAAGTCTTTACTTTTGAATTGGGTTCCATTTTTTAGGGGGGCGTCGACCTTAGAAAGGTCGGCCCTAGATCCACGTGGGCTGTCTCAGGATAGGCCATGTGTACATTTAGGTAGAGTAAAATCTACATGCGTCTACACGTGACTATCAACATTACAGCCCTACGTGGACCCCCCTTATTGAATGAAAAAATCTTAAAAACAAGGATTAACCCTCCTGAACCTTGATGTTTTGCAGGATGTATGTCCACTAGAGAGAAAGAGAGCATGAAGAGGTTAGTGAGTTGGTCGGGGAAGACCCTAATGCTGTGGCTGCCTTGCTGCAATGTGGGTTGCTCAAGTTCTTCTTATGTCCTTTTATGTGGGTAAAACCTAGACTACTGAATGCCTTGGTTGACTATTGGCATCTGGATGCAGAGGCATTCATGTTAGATGGGAAGTCACTGGTGCCCACGACCGAGGACATATATTTTTTGACTGGCCTCTCCAGGAGAGGGGAACCAGTCAACTTTCGAACTTTTCCTTCGGGGCCGCATAACATAGCAGAATTGATAGTTCTTTACTGTGTGGCTAATATAGACCACTCGAGCTCAGAGGTGCCCATAAACACGATTACTGACTTATCTCTATAGGCGATAGTGTTTCTTATTGGGTGAATTACTGGTTCTATGGCTCTACATCAGGCGTCCTAGGCACAGATGAATTGTGCAGTCCAGTGCTTAAATGCACAAATATTTGATTGGAGCACCACATTATTAGAGTGTATGAAGAGGCAGTTGATAGATTGTTGATTGTGGATGCAAAGGAACTTTGGGTTCGAGACCGTTCTATGCTCTTTCTTCTTTGAGAGAGTTTCGAGCTTTAGTCCTTAATTAGTGGTACGAGGCCATCATGCCTCTCTTCCTACTATGTGTAGATGGGTAGTGTTACTGCCGCGACAGGGTGGTGGAAGGACCAATGATTCCTTCGACGATGACTTCTTCGCGTGGTTGTCACGACAGATCCCGGTTATAGAGGATTACCCCTATGCTGGGATTGATTTCTCAAGAGACCCTGAGATACCGGTACCTCCTAGTGAGGAGTGAGGAGAGATGGGTAAGTCTACTTCATTGTTTTTGTTTTTGTAAAACATACGTAATTTTTATGTTGTTTTTGTTATATATCATTTTTTTGTGCCAGATCATTTGACGGATATGTGTTTGTTGTATGCATATGTGGGACCAGTGCAACCTGCAGACTATTCTAGGAATAGGCATAATCCTCGGCCAGGGGCCACACCTGCCGTCGCAGGGGGACCAACAACAATAGGAGATCTTCCAGCTAGGGAGGCTGAGATGATGTTGAGACGAGTCGAGCAAAACTTTACTACGCTCGCTCGCACAGTCCCTATGGCAGAGATTGAGGACCTTCCACCATTGATGCAACCTCATGTAGTGGGGGCACCATGGACATGGGTCTGATTGTTTCAGCGTTTATCCAACACTATAGATCAGTACAATAGGGCCCACAAGCCCTGACTTTAGTTAGGCTTTTCGCATGCCGAGAGCACTACTTGTATATATTTTTTGAGGGCATAATCCCCGTGACTCGTTATTGGTCATATTTTTGAGGTGCTTGCGTCCATCTATGTACTCTAGTGACTATGATGTTATATATGGATTTTTATGTCTTTTTGTGGCTTATGGATCATGTTTGAAAAAAAAGTATTTACATGTTTATGTGTACGTCTTTTTATATGTGTGAAAAATGGCAATCTAAAATTTGATTAGCTAGAGTATCTGTAATTTGATTTAATCTCCTAGGAACATGAAAATATGTAATATAATCAAAGCTTCCTTCTAAGAGACGTACCCTAAGGAATCGTTAGTGTAAAGTCGGATCATGAACATGGTAGACTCTATTTAACTGAGACACAACCAACTGAGCGCCGAGATATACCCGGAGATGAGAGATAACACATGACAGAGCATCATGAAGCAACTCAATAACTGCACTGTACTCGGTGACATTGTTTGTGGTGTCACCTAAGGATATACCTCCGAAAGATAATAACTGGCCTCAAGGTGTAAAAATTACCCAAGCTCTGGAGGCAAGCCTCCTATTGTGCCAGCTAGCACAATTTGTGTACCCAATGAACATTTCAGGTTCACTTGACATCTTCCATAGTGATGAAAGATACACCAAAACGATGCGTCCATAACACTAAAAAACTAGAAAGTAATAGTACAAAGACTATACATATGTTACAAAAAGTTACCCATGGTGACCTACCTATGAGTAATACTTCTTGAGGTAGAGTCCATTTCTAGGCTCTACCAAAGAATTCCCTTCAAAATCAACCAGACGATAAGTGCCTTTTTTTAGAACCTCCTTTATGATGAAAGGTTCAAACCACATGGGTTTGAATTTTCCTGCCCCCAGAGGGTCCTTATCTTGGTCGTAGACCAGGACAAGGTTGTCCTCAGTGAAAATCCAAAGGCGAACAAACCTATCATATTGACACTTGACTTTATGTTTGTGAGCCTCATTGGCTAGGGCCACATCACGATGTTTCACATTGAGTTGCCCCAGGTATAATAACTTCTCTTCAAGTGGAGAAGTGTCTGGAAATAATTGTACTTCCAACTTTAGAGACGGGATTTGACATTCGATAGGCAATATTGCCTCCAACTTGTAAACAAGTTGGAAAGGTGAGAAACCAGTTGCAATCTTAACAAATGTTCGGTAAGCCCATAATTTTGAGTATAACATCAAATTCTAATTTCACTTGGCTAAGTTGATAGTTCGCTGTAGAATGGTCTTAAGAGTTTTGTTCACGGCTTCCACCTGACCATTTTCTTGGGGGTAGTAGGGTGAAGAATGTTCCTGTCATAACCAAAGATTTGATGTTAACTCGGTCATCATCTTGTTTTGAAAATGACTGCCATAGTCAATGAGAATCTCCCTTGGGATGCTGAACCTTGCTATTATCTGGTTGAATAAAAAGAGAGCTGCAGTCTCTCCATCATCTTTAAACATTGGCATAGCTTCAGCCCACTTAGTGAAGTAGTCTACGACTATGATGATGTAATGGTGCCCCCTTGTTGAAGGAGGGTTTCATGTAGTATAATAAATCCCCCACTTGGTGAAGGGACCAACTGTGATGATAGGAAACATGGGAGCGGGATGTGCTCTCATCTTCCGAGAAAAGATTTGGCATGGGTGGCACTTCTTGACCGATTCGATACAATATTTGATTAGTGTCAGCCAGAAGTAACCTGCTCATAGAATCTTTTGGGTTGTTTCCAACCCAGACAATGGCCTCCACAGGCTCTGGTATGGCAATCGTTAAACACGATAATTGCTTCTTCGTGAGTGAGACATCGGCGTAGGATGCAGTCTACACCTCTCCGATACAATGTATCATCGAGTATGAGATAATTCTTAGCTTGATGGCGTATGTGTCGATGCTCATCATGAGAAGAAGAGGTGGGGAACTTCAAAGTCTGGATATAGATAAGTATATCTCCGTACCAGGGATCCGAAGAGGTGATAAAAAACATATCTCCTTTAATAGGCGACTCTTCGGGCACAAGATCCCCTGACTCAACTAGAAGTTCCGAAATAAGTTCTGCGAAGACCAGTGACTTTTTGGATTTCATTGAAATGAAATCTAAGTCAAACTCCTAGAGGACGACTATCCATCTACTGATCTCTCCGCCTATTACCCATCGTGTCAACATGTACTGAAATGGATTCATGACAACAATGACAGTGGTATTGTGAAACAGAACATAATGATGTAACCGTTGAACAACATGGACTGCTGCCAATGCAAGTTTTTCAATATGATAATAATTGAGTTTCGGTCCTATGAGGCCTCGGCTCAGGTAATAGATGAAATATTCTGAGAAAAAGTCATCTTCCTGAACTAAGACCATGCCAATGGTTGACTCTGCTGCAACCAGATATAATAAGAAATCCTTGTTATAGTTAGGTGGCCGGGGCAGAGGGGCAGTTGTGAGGGCATGTTTCAACGCGACAAAAGAGCGTTGAGTGACATCGTCCCAATAAAAAGGAACGCCTTTCTTAAGTAAGCGCATAAAGCCCTTGGTGATCTCGGCATAGTTAGCGATGAAGCATCTTAAAAAAATTGCATTGCCCTGTAGACTTTGATGTTGAAGGATTGTGTGTGGGGAGGGCAATTGAATTATTGCCTCAACCTTGAGAGGATTGACCATGATCCCTATTTTGGACACTATGAAACCTAACAAATGTCCTGATGTTACGCAAAGTCTGCACTTGTTTGGATTCACACGAATTTGGAAGTAGTGACAACGCTCAAAGATAAGTCAGAGGTGTGTAGGATGATCCATTCTCTTGTGAGATCGAGATGCTAAATCATCTAAATAGGCCTCGACTATATTCTTGAGGTCATGGAAAGAAAAATACATGGCCCGCTGAAAGGTGGCTCCAACATTTTTGAGACCAAAAGGCATCTTACGATACGCGAATGTACCCCATGGACATATGAATGTTGTTTTGTGCTAGTCTTCGGGTTTGATTCGTATTTGGTTATATCCCAAAAAAATATCCATGAAAGAGAAGGCCTTGCAACCCGCACATTCATCAATTATCTAGTTGATGAATGGTGTGGGAAAATTATCTTTGGGACAAGCCTTGTTCAAATCATGGAAGTTTGTACATACACGAATTGTGCCTTGTTTTTTATTGACCAACATGGGGTTTGATACCCATTGGATCAAATGGATAGGATAGATAAAACTGGCTTTTAGCAGTTTCTCAACCTTAAACTTAATGACTGCTACTTTCCTAGGGTTAACTGGATGAAGTTTCTACCAGACAGGCTTGGAATCTAGATAAGTTGTGATTTCATGTTCAACTATTTTTGGATCGAATCCTGGCATTTCGTCATAAGACCAGGCAAAAACGTCACATAATTCTTTAAATAGATCTATGTATATTTGAATATCTCTGGGGGAGCAATCAGCTCCAACGAAAACATTCCCCATGACGCCAGGGGTTCTGGAGATATTGATCGGTATGGTTTCAACGATGGTTTCCATATTACCCTCAACATAGACATCGTGTATAGCTAAGGGATTAATAGGACAAGTCCTATCTCTAGTCATAGTCAAGGTGAATTCTCTGACCTTGATTCTACTTAACTCTGGGAGAAAGTATGATCTAAGATGAAGATCATCCCAGGGTTTGTCCGGACTAGTCATTGCTTCAATTACTGCTTCGTCAAAAGGCAAGACTAAGTTTAACAAATCCGTGTTAGTGAGAGAACCTTGAGCCCAAATATGCTCTAGAATTAGATCGAACTCTTGTGTAGGAGTTGGATCTAGTTTGGTTGAATCTTGTTGGACTAAAGAGTACACTACTTTAGCTGCTGACAAGGGCATGTACATGCCCGGATGCCATGTCCCCTCTATCATGGCTGATGGGGAAGGAAGTATCCACATATCGGTGAAGTAAGTCATGAGAAATGACAAAACTTGGAAAATCTCAACCTTATGGTGGTTGGATATGAACTTGACATCACCTTGAGAGGGGCCGCAGACACCCCAAATGAAGGGTCAGATCTGGAGAAAGACAATTGATCAATGGACACAATCCGGTCCTCGTGTGGAAACAACAAGACCCGGAAAACTGTAGCAACCACTGCTTCCATGGCATAAGTCCAACTCCTTCCTAAAAAAATATTGTAGTTGAGGGATGCATCGACTACCTCTACCTCAATGCACACGGTCTTCCCTCCCAATTGCACGGGAAAAGAGGGAATGATACCATGTGGTTGGAATGAATGACCGTTGAAAGCAGTAAGAAGAGTAGGCGACAGAGAGAAAACAAGTTGGCCAATGGCCTTCCAACATGCCAATGACATGATGCATGTCGAGGTGCCCTCATCAACCACCGTGCGGAAAATATTTTGAGTAAAATTTTTCGTGGGCTGAGCCACTACTATCTGAAACACTACGTGGTAAGGAAGACGAGGTTTTAATTCAGTTGTATCTAACATGATGGTACCCGGATTACAAGTCTCGGTAGATCCTAGAGTGGTTAACAAAGCTTTCCTATAGGAAGGGAAGCTTTGGAGTATCTCCAAAGCAGACATCGCACAAGGGGTTTGAGACAAATCTTCCACCACAGAATAGTTCTGGGAAGTCCTTGCATTTGGGTTGTGAGAAGATTTTTTGAATGTGCCTTTTGGAATGCGTGTCATTATTTCACCCAAATTCTTCTCAATCTGTAGAGGAAGAGATGGGATTTCAACTTCTTTTCCCTTCTCAGAAGTGCTTGGTTTGTTGTAGTTATGTGCTCTAGTGGATATGAAAGCATCACCCTTCATCATATATACATTCGTGGATGCGGGATTGTTCGAAGATGGAGAGGGTCCTTGAATGCCCCCTTCGGCACTTGTAGAGGCTTGGGTTAGCTTTTGTCCATGTTGAAATGGATTTGTTAACACAACAAGCTGTTGTTGTGTCACAAAATTTTGGGCCTCTGCAAGATGGGGACATAGGTGGGTCAGGTGGACTTCCACGCATAGGTTTCATGGATACCTCACCTTTCGTTTCTCAGTGTTTCCCCCGCCAACATTATTAGTGGGTTTCTTATCCCCCTTACCCTTGTTTCATTGTTTTTTCTTTCCTTCAGGATGTTGGGTGGCCTTTGGATTTGTCGATTACACTGTGTGTACATCCGACATTTTAGTAGGGGGAGCAGCCAAAACAGTAGTTTGTCTTGCCGCTGTGTGTTGTATAGACAATTGCTACAACTGCTTCGTTAGTTGCTCAGCGGGCTTTGTTTGTGCTGAACCAACAATACCATCGACATGTGATCCAAATCTCTGCCTAGTTTTATCAAGTATTGAGCATGGCGCATCTGGAAAGATCTCGCATAATAAGTTGGACTGAGAATAGATGAAATCAAGATGTTAAGCTCTCATGATGGCTACTTCTTCGGAGAACACTCCTGAAGTCGCGACATATTTGGATAATTGCAGGACCAAAGACTTAAGGAACCACTCGAGAAGGAATGTTGGTGGGACTGGTACCTTAATTAAACTCTTCCAACGTCTCCATTCTTGGATGTGATCAAAGATATGGTATGATTTTTTCTGTGAGAAATTGGCCATAAATTCTGTGCCAGCGTCGTATCTCACAAGTAATTGGAAATGGTTTAGGAAGGCCATTGCCAATTCGTCGAAGGAAGAGTATCTTGAGCAGTCGAGATCAATGTACCATTTTACGGCACTCCCAATGAGAGTACGTTGAAACAATCAAAATTGTATGGAGTCACCTTTCAACGAGTTAGATAAGCACCAAAGGTGGAAGGTAGTCACATGATCACGTGGATATTTGTTAGGCTTGGCCTCAAACTTTGGTATGTCCAAAGGCAACTTCATCGAAATAGGAGGCCAACGTAGATCGTGACAGATAGGGTCACTCAACAACCATGTCAAGTCTGGAAAATGCAAGGTTGCCAGGAAAGGTAGTTTGGGTTGTTGGTGATAACCTGGGAAAAAGGGGCCTCGGGTTTGACTGGCACCAGGTTGCTAGGAAAAGTTCAGCTATTGGCTTGGGTTCTAGTAAAAAACATGGCCATGGACAGTGTATGAATTCTGCATGTGGGGAGACATCGTCGGCTGATTCCCAAAATAGGACGTAGATGGATGGGCATGCATTACATTCGAAGGACTTTGGGAAGGGTTTCCCCATGCCAATCCCATGGGGATAGGCATAGTATCTTGTCTGGGGTTCCATTGACTATGGAAAGAATTTCCCTAGATCGACATTCCTAATGAAGGAACGGATCCCTGCAAAGAATTCCAAGGCCCTGATGCGGAAGAAATTCCAGGGTTTTCCCCCTGTGCAGGAATAGTACCCTGCATAGGAAAAGGTTGTCAGAAACCGAGGTTTCCCCCAGTCCAAAAAGTAGCTGACGAGAAGGCATTGTTACCAAACGTACCGAAAAAAGAAAATGATGTCGAACCTACTGACATATTGTGCGAAGGTGGTCCTTGACTCCTTGCTCCAAATAAACTATGGTGTGCAGGTGGCTCGGCGGATGGATGGTGCGTGCCACTAGGCAAAGGGGATGAAGGAGTTATATGACCTCCCCCGTAAGGGGAAGCGTTAAAAGGAGCAAGAGTGCCCCCCATGTGGCCTTGCAGAGGAGTGTTAGAGCTCCCTACCCCCAGACCTGAAGTCTATGAAGTGGAGTAGGAAAGTATAGGACTTGTACCTGAACCAAGCATCCCGTATAAGAATGTAGGGCCTGCCGCACTTGGTGGGAAAGGGGTTGTGGTCGCTACCATAGATGGGATCAGACCACTGTGCGAGGTAGAGGCAGCCAAGACCATGGTGGCTTAGATCGGTGATGGTGGGTTAGGAGGTGGAAACTCTCCTATAGTGACAACCGTAGTGGGAATTGAAGAATTCCCAGAAGGAGTAACAACATTTGTTTCCATTGCTGTGTGCAACACTGTCTGACACTCATAAGGGTGAATTGGTACGATGTTGGGTGCCAAAATATCAGTGGTTAAGGTTTCAGGTGGACCAAGAGCTTTTGCTCCAAAGTCTAAAATAGTCGATTCCTCCAGATGTTAGTCAGGCACAATTTCTTGTGACCCGGTCGCTTGAAAAGACCCTTGTTGGTCTATCTTTCGCCGTAGTGGTGGCGGGGGTGGCTCCAGTGTAATTGGTGATAGGCCCTGAAGCCTTTGTGACCGATGGAGCTCATGATCCTCCATTGTGTGAGAATATCAAAGACACACTAGGGCAGTCTAACTGTTCAAAAAACAACACACACTAAAAATTCCCTACAAGATAAGACAAGCAAACACTAAACTAATTGGAAGAACAGTTACAACAACCAACACTTGAGCAACTTACCGGTGCCAGTGCAACTCGAACACAGAAGCACCCTCCGGGTATACTCTGCAAAGCATGGCTCGATGTCTATCCTAGGTACCATGGTATACCCCCGTAGTCACCTGTGTATGTCCCTAAAAAGATATTCAACTAGGTTGCCAGTGCACGAATAGTCACCAGGCGGGTACAGTCAAAAGTCGGGTAGACCACAATGAGCAGGGTATCAAGCTCGAAACCTGTCAAGGGTATTGAAAGAAAATGGTATGAAATACAACTGAGGACCTCGAACGGATTCGAGACCCACGAAGCCCCATGGCAAATGCAATCGACAGAATCCCAAAACAAGCCCTCTATATGTGTTCTCCACTACGATTGGTCCAACTTTGGAGGGGTTATCTCCACTACCTTTCCACACGCAACCTCATTTTTATCCCCTATGTTAGAGGGGGGTCCCAGATAAATTTCATGATACTAGACTTTGACACTCCCTAACTCAGACTCCAATGTTTGATTTTAATGGCCTTGAAGAGTTTCCTCTCCAACCTAATTTAAGGCCCTAACCCTAAACTAGTTGGTTGACCCTACAAACATAAAAATTGTAATGAATTTTAGATTTAGCGTTAATTTTATGGCTTGTATTATGTCAAAGCTTATGAAAGTGAAACTAGTGATGTTTGAAAGATGAAAGTAAAATAAACAGAAAGCTTGGAAACAAAAACTTTTCTTTAAACAACTTTTCAAACTTTAAAATTTTTCTAAGATCTTTGAACAACAAACTCAAAGCAATATTTCACTCGACTACGAGCTACTTATGATCTAAGTAAAATGTCAAGAACTTATGAAAGAAAATACTTTTCCCTGGTTACTAATGCAAAACAACACGTTTTAACCAATCAAAGAAATAAAAGTTTTTTTTTTATTTGAATGCTCACAAAGAAAAAAAGGAAAAATACCCACAAGTCAAAACCAAGAAAAAAATTCTAGCCTAAGCGTAAATCACAAAGAGTCATGTCAAAAATCACACACAAACAAATTTTAAAAACTGGACTCTCACACTTTTCTAAAAACCCTATAACAGAAAATTTTGAGGAAAAACTTCTAAACGAAAAAAAAGCTATTGTTGTGATCAAACCTAAGTTATTGGCCGGTATGACAGAGACCCAAAAACTTGATAGGTATAGCTCTTGTCAAAGGAAAGGATGACTGCCTAACCTTCAACAAAACTTCTCTTCAAGAACACCACTGACAGTTCAACAGCAAGTGTGTGCACGCGAGCTGTGTAAAGTCAGAGGGCATGTACACACGTACTGGCCTTATACAGGCCACGTGTATCCCTGACTCTGAGATGAAAACAAAAATCCAAGCAAGCCAGCCCAGGCAGAGATTACTGGTACTGAAAACCATAATCTCTTGAAGACTCATCCACTTACTTTAACATAAAAAGAAAACAAATCAAGGAAAACTTCATAGAACAAACCAATCTGAGGTGAAACCTAAGCTACAGACTGCAAGCAACAAAGACTAGAAAGAGTTCCAGAAAACCCCTGAGAAGGGCTACTTCTGATAGGGAAGAGGATGACTGCCTCTTTAAAAGAAATTTTCTGGAATCTACACGTGACTGTCACTTCCTCAACTAGTATGTACACATGGGATGTGAGAATGCAGGGCGTGGGTACATGCGTGTAAACCTTATATAGGCCACATGTACCTCTGTGGGTCTTGAAAAAAAAATACAGTCAAAAAAAGAAACAAAGACACCTGGTATGGAAGACTAGAATCTATGTTAGCTCAGACTTTTGTAGAAACTTTAAAAATAGGAAAATGAAACCAATTCTTAAAAATACCCAAAAATATCCCCAGGAACCCTAGAGACTTCCCCAGTATGGTCGCCAATTCTATTGTGAGTGGGAAATCCCTCTACAGACTAGCACTTAGGGTTAGATTATGCATGTAGAAAACACCTAAAGATCTCTACTTTCTACAGTCATCCCAGACCTAATCCCCATTATTCTTAAGAAAATACATAGTTAAATGAGCATACCTTATTACAGGTGTTTGATGTAGATCCCTCCTTATGCTTGATCATTTTTTGATTGCAGCTCTCTTACCAAGGCTGACTTGCATTCACATAAAACAAACAACAAACTCCGCATGCATTTGATCTATAGATTAATGGGTTAGAGATTTTAATAAACAAGTATACAATAAATCATAAAAACCTCACATGGTGGGACGAGAAAAGTATCTCTTTATTATTAACTTCAACAAATCAACTTATAATGATGAAGCCGACTGTTTCTCCACGAAATTGGTCCTGGGCTCCTCTTCTACTGTCCTCCAACTTCTTTTCTCTATCTTTCTCTTTGCACAAGGAAGGCTAAAGGGTTGGGACAAAAGGGAATATGCAATTGGGTATATTTTCTTTACTATGATTCTCCTCTTCCAAATGGGACCCCTAACCCTTCTTTTATAGGCTAGAATAAGATAGGTATTTGGGAAAACCCTTGGCCATGCATGGTCGGAAGGTTCAGTTAACTCACCCAAAGATGTGTGTTATGTCGACAACTTTCCTTTTTTCGTGATTTTGTAGGTACACACGGGCTGTTTTGGGTCAGCGAGCGTGTACACATGTGCAATAATAGAGAAGGGCACGTGAGCCTTTATAAAAAGTGTTTTTAAGAAGAGTTGTTCAACAGTGCTTTGGAAAAGAAGGAATCTGAGATGGCCTGATGCCATGCAAGCTTGTATGGTGCAAATTAGGGTTATAACACTTATCTCATCCTATGAATGCTCTCCTTGTTGGATATTACTTAAAATACATGCCCAAATTCACAAGAGAAGAAAACATAACTACCGAGGAACACCTTGATGCCTTCTAAAGTTATGTAGACAATCTAAACATTGAGAATGAGGATGTGTGGATGAGAGTCTTTGTCCAGAGCCTTCATGGCGAGGTTAGAAAATGGTTTAGGGGTTTGACTCATGGATCCATTGTTGGGATTGAAGCTTTAGACGATGCTTTATTGAGACAGTGGGGGGATAAGAAATATTTTTTGTATTATATCATAGAATTTGGATCCCTAAAGAGGAAAGAGGGAGAGTCTATCTCTGACTTCTCCAAGAGGTTCAATAAAATGTATAATAAAATCCTTGCTGAGATAAAACCAACATAAACCTCTGCC
>JZKD02S0528389.1:0-16651 GCA_000966675.3 Picea glauca | reverse complement strand
CATTGTAGCCCACTTGCCTCATGAGCTTAGAATTGATGGATCTAGTTTGTTTTTCAAAGTCACAAAAATCCTCTTGAGAAAGGGTCTTAAAAGATTTTACCAGGCTTGATTTTTTCATGGTGTCGGCCTCCTTACCCTTCATTAATAGCAAATGTGTTACCATTTTTGTTAGTGTAGCAATGAAATGCTCCAACTAAGCAAATATGACCTGCTAGTCTACCCTCTTATGTTCTTCATGAGGACTCCTTGCCATTGGTGATCTTCTACTTCTATGTAGGCTTGGAAGCAATGCTTTTGCACTACTATGGTACTGGCTATGAGTGTTTACCTTGCAGGTGTTCTCCAAGAATTCATAACCTACTATGATACCATCTAATTCATAAACAATAGACCTTTGTCCCGAATGTTTCGTCATTACAGATACTTTTGCGGAATTGATTTTTTTTCTCTATGTATTGGCTCATCAACAATTTCAATGCATGACCAAATACAATTTGTAGTATAGTATGCAGTTCATGTATATGATAAGGATGTTTTGCAAACTGCTCTACCCAACGAATGTTGTGTATAAGGAAAGAATGTTGTATTTATCAGATAAACTTTGATGAGAATAAACCAACTAACACCAAAGCAACGCTAGAGAGAGAATCAATGTTTAATTTGTCCAAAAGATTTCCCAACCAATGCAGGTCGACTTCCTACTGTCGTGAAATATCTCACATGCATACAGGGTAAGACAAAATTAGTAATTGCAACAAGTGCCAAGATTGCTCCTCAAAGAAGGTGCCTCCCCATTTTGAACCGTTATCTCTTCAACTAGGTTAAGAGGAGGGAAAATTCCAAGCACACATCGATTCCTAGTCAAAGATTATGTATAAACCCTCTCAACCAATAAGATATGCGGCTCGACCTTCCAATTTCACTCACCATTAGAATTCATGAATCCAAGGGTTGAGCGATTATGTTTTAAATTATGTAGGTGAAATTGCACTATGGGATTCTCAACAATTCGCCCACGAGGTTTTAAATTGACAACATTTTAATTAAGGGGAAACTAGAACTCTTGATTCAACTATCGATCCCCATAACTCAAAAATCGTTGTAGTTGATTATGAATACCCACAAACAGGGACGAGACAAATACAAGGATTTAACTTTGTGGTGAGTTTGAAAGCATTGGTAATGTTTTCATTTATAACCAGAACAATGCATTCAGAGAATTACAGGCGCATATACGCAGTAGTGATTAAATGCACCCAAAATAACAAATATTTCAACATTTTGACGGGATTTCTATTATGCTTAGGATGAAATTACAGAGGGTGATTTATACATGAACTTTGTGTATTGTTACTCACTGTGAAGACCAAAATTATAGAGGGTGATCTATACACAAACTTTTTGTATTGTTACTGACTGTGAAGACCAAAATTGCAGGAGTCCATGGCTCAAAGGCACCTTCACTTAGAGTAAATAGGCACATTGACTCTTTCATCCACTCAACCGCAAGCAGACTGCCCTATTTGAGCTCTCACTTTTGCTTATTTCCTTCCCTATTTCTCCTTGAATCTCCCCCTATTGATCCTTCTTCACTATAGCCTTATTTTTTAATGGGCTTCTTTTGGAAGGCCAACCATCACAATGGTTTGTTTCTGCTTCCAATTTTTTCCAAAAAGACAAAATAAAATAAAAATGACATGTTTAAAAAAATTACAAAAGAGTACGCAACTAAGTGCTTATTATAAAGTTTTGGAGAGGATCCAATTCAGATCAGTGAGGGAACTTGCTTGCAATCTGGTTCCTCTCATACCATTTTTATTTCCTTGGAGTATGTTCTTTGACACCAATTTGCTAGATTTCGTATTGTCCTTTGCAAGTTACACATTCCTTTCACTACTCCTTCAATTCTTCAAGGGTGTGCGATGCAAAGTCTTCGACAATGGGGAGAATATGATGGTCTTTATATGTTTTCAAAAATATTGATTTTAAATGTATTTTTTAAAATATGGTTGAGCTTGTTAAATCATATTTTTTAAAAATGGTGGAGTTTGTTAAATCATTTATGAAGATTGTTTTTCAACATTTTTCTTCCGAGGATCTGAGTAAAAATCCACTTGCTAAGGAATGTTATGTCAAATCTCACTTATATTTCGTTGTTGTTTTGAAAAAACCCAAGTGAATGATTTTTGTTTTGCATGTTGGGTTAAACTTGACTCGATGAAAGAGTCAATGAGTAGGTAAACAATGGTGGTTTTCGGGTCCATGGTTTTGGTAGCCTGTGGTATTGTGCCTGCGGATTGCATGTAATTAAGTCTATTCAAAGGTTTGAGATATCCATTGCAATATGTCTTGATTGGTCATTTTTGACCTGGCTTGAGTTTGACTAAGGCTAATAGATCTATTAAGTGTTGGTTTTCCCACTTTAGAGTTTCCAAGATAAATCATAAATCATGGTGTCTTGTGTGCTTGTTGTTGTTTATATTGTTGTTGTTTATATTGTTGTTGTTTATATTGTGCCTATTTTATGTTATCAATCTATCTCACTGTCCTAGCAATTGGTATCGGATTTAGTCTGGGCTTGACTCCCTCATGGAAGAGCCCAATAAGATGAGAATTGTAAGGATGTAGTCCTATGTAGGTACGACCGCTTATATATTGAGCCTATGTAGTCCTATGTAGGGAGACGTCGAGGAGGGTCTCATGACTACATTCGATTGTGTGTAAGTCGTTGTTGCTTGCACACTAGATCTACAAATCCATAGATCTGCCACCATGGAGGAGTTGTCAAAGGAAGGTCGCAAATTGTGTGAAAGGAAGGTCGCGAATTGTCGGTCCTTTAGAGTAGCAGAATAAATCTAAAGGACAGCCAGCGTCAAAGGTAGGTTGCAAATTGTGTCCATGAAGAATAAGATATCGTGATTTTAGCCATTGAATGCTCTATGGTGTATATTTGAATTTGCCGTGTGATCTTTCGAATGGATTTGCAGTTAGAACGTGAGATTTGTGTTTCCTTCTTGCATCGTGTCTAGGCGAAGAAGATGCATATCTTGCTGAGAAAGAGGGTGCATCATGACTTTGATTCATTCATCGTCAAGATAAGGAATGACTGGGTCGTAAAGACAGAGTAAGAAGAAGTTACAGGTCGGTGAACTTTGAAGGGTTCAAAAGAAGGATTAGGATAGGTGATCATGATACAGATCTCCCTAGAAAGTTCAAGAAGGGAACATTGTGTGTGTATTTGACAATACACGTAAATCCAAGCCAAGTTCTGAATTTTTAAAGGTGTGAAGGTGACTAGGAATAGCCATGCGGACTTGGCACACGTGTGAGCAGTTGGACCTGATAATAGCGGATGCAGTGTCAACCTTAGCTGGTGGAATCACCAAATTATCCAAACCTGTGGAATTGGCACATTGATGACAAGATAGAGTCCTAGGAGGAAACACTTAAGAGTGGAATGGTTTTCAAGGTGTATGGGAAGTAACATGCCCAGGCGTGCATATAAAACCTAGAACAATAGTGGAATGGGATGTGGTGACAAAGTTGAGGTAATCTAGATTTAGCATGAATTCGAGCAAGGACTTAGCAAGAGCCACCGTAATTACTCGAGATAGAGATGAGCCTTAGGAACAAGGAGTGGTCAATGAATGATTCTATTAGAGACCTAGCCTTCCTAACCCCTCACATAGATAGAATAATATATTTTCCATGTAATAAAGGTCGACATTATTTAATAAGGTATATTTAATAAATATGAACAAGTCAATGTAAGAAGACCTAATAGAAGCTTTCACTTCTAGAAAGATCTTCATCCAGAACATTCTTTTAGTATAAATAAGATTAGGATGCATGAGAAAAATTTGTCTTATAAATTATTTTAATAGAGCGTTGCTCTATTGGAGGTTTCCCCCTCAAAGAGGAAAGTGAACATTGCTCTCATTTCAATAAAGGTATCATTTTGGTGTGTTATTCTCTACATTTTGTTGTTCTGTTGGTAATTTCTGTTGTATTCTTGTTTCTGCTTAATATCACATAACCAGGTGCATAATAAGTGGTATTAGAGCACTTTTCTTAGTAGGAATTGTGGGTTAAATGTTTTTCCAGGGTAGAGACGTGTTATGCTTTCGAGAAGCATACACACAAGAAATACAAGAGGTTTTTAAGCTCACATTGTTGGACACCCTTGTAAACCCTATTGGTACCCCTTCGAGTGGTAGTGCATCAGAAAATACATGTATACATACTTGTGCTTCCAAGTACCTCTTGTTTATCAGGAGCCCCACTAGGTATCCTAAAACTTGTCATAGACCAACCGATCGGTCGCCTGACTGTTATAGTACCATCGAGAACAGCACTCGGGAAGATACTCTCTAGTATCTGGATAATCGGGTAGTACGGCTAAGGGTACGGTCTAGCTTCCTTAGTTGGTGCCCTGAGATATTGGGTCGAGTACTACTATTCGACCTTGCACATATATCAAATATCTATAACACAAGGCAAACCCTTGTATGTAGGCACCATGGAAACCCTAACCCTTGGGATGGAAACAGAACAGAAAAGGAACATACAATATTTGTTGTCGTGCAACCTTGCCTTCTGCATTGGGGTTGCAAAATTACTACACATTTTTTCCTATTAAGAATTTGAGCATTTCAATGCTGCAATATTATTCAAATCGGAGTTTAACTCCACATGAGAAAAACAATGGGGCCTACCAGAACCCTTATTTGAGACCTATCTCATTGGATTCCCCTTTTCTCCCTGATCATTGTGATACCTGTCATTTTTTTACCTTCTCACACCCTTATGTGAGACCTATCTCGTTGGATTCCCCCTTTTCACCCCGATCGTTTTGATACCTATTAATTTTAACCTTTTTTTACATGCCCGTGCCCTTATTTGAGACCTATCGCATTGGATTCCCCTTTTTTCCCTGATCGTTATGATACCTCTCATTTTTAAGTTGTTTTACCTCATGGACCCATACCTTTCCGGGTACCCTTATTTCTCACTTATCCCATTGGTCTCTTCTCACTGTCTTGATCATCGTGGTATATATCACGTCTCTTCTTTCTTGTTCATGGACCCACCCCTCATCCCCTCATGGCTCCCACCCGCCAAGAAACGAATTAGAAACTAAATATTGACCTTACTGCCCTTCAGGCCCAAGTAAATAGGGACATTCTGGTCATTCATGAAAAAATGGACCACATCCAAGCCCATCTCAGTAGCCAAATTGTTGAAGTTCATTATGCTCTTAATGAATTCATGAAAAAATTCCAAGGTCCTTCCTCCTCTAACCCACCTCTCTATATTGAAGGTGTTGACTCCAACCAGCCTCTACACTCTCATTCCAACTCCCTAGCTCATGACCCTCGTCTCCCCAGAGCCGAGGTCAAAAAATTGCATGGATCAGATCCACAAGCCTGTGTTACTGAGATGGAACACTATTTCTCCCTACATGGTATCACTGATGAGTTAACCAAGTTTCGTTATGGAATTATCTATTTGGATCCGAAAATATGGAAATGGTGGAAATGGCATCGTAATGCATGACAAGCATATGTTGATTGGTCATAGTTTGTTACAAATCTATATGAACACTTTGAAATGAACACCCACCATTTAGGACGTCTGACCAAGTTAAAATAGTCTGGAACAGTAGAATATTTTATTGTTTCTTTTGAGCACTTGGCTTTCCGAACTGAGGGCATGACAGATGCTTTCTTCAGGGAATTATTTATTAGTGGCCTCTAGGATTAAATTCATTCCCAGGTCATCATGGCTCACCCTTATACTTGGTTGGAATCCACTAAGCATACCAAGAAGGCACAACAAGTCATCTTGGCCCAGAGCAGAAAACCTACTTTTTTCCCCCACCCTAAACCTAACACCCATGTCCCTCAGACCACTCCTCTCAAGGTACAAAAGTTAACACAGGAAGAAATGGTTGAACACCAAATCAAGGGCCTTTTCTATTATTGTGATGATAAATACTTTCAAGGGCACAAGTGTAAAGAATAGAAACTTTTTATGTCCATTTCTGAGGATGTTTCTGATGAATATGTTGAGGTTTCACCTGTAGCAGCGCTACCCCCAACCGATGATATTACACCGCCCTATGATCCTCCTGAAGTTGAAACTCTAATTTCGCTACACACTCTCACTGGTTTTTTTTCTCTTCAAACCCTCAAATTGATTAGTTACATTAAGCACAGAAAAGTCATTATCCTAATTGACAGTGGCAACACTCATAATTTTATTCACTGTCGGCTTGCCCAAGAAGTCAATTTCTATATCTGTGTTGTCAACAATTTTCAAATCATAATTGCCAATGGTGGTTCCATGAAATGTGGAGGGCGTTGTGAAAAAATGTGCTTACAAATTGGTCACTATAACCTGAAATATCACATGTTTGTTATTGACATGGGTGGTTGTGACATTGTGCTTGGTGCGGAATTGTTACGCACTCTAGGATGCATACTCATGGATTTTAAGGAGTTAACCATGCAATTCCAATAGGAATGCCAATAGTATAAATTCCAAGACATTACCGCAGGATCTCCGGAGATCATCAATTCCCACTGCATGGAAAAGTTTCTCAAAAAAGGTCATTCTAGCATCATCGTCCAACTCCATTCCATTCAAGCAATTGAGACACCCTCGATACACTCTGAATTTCAAGCTATCATTTCACTCCATCACACTATTTTCTAAACCCCCATTCCATTCAAGCAATTGAGACACCCTCGGTACACTCTGAATTTCAAGCTATCATTTCACTCCATCACACTATTTTCTAAACCCCCTAGGGCCTCCCCCCCTCTCGCGACAACCATGATCAATTCATTCCTTTAATACCAGGAATTCTTCCTCTCAGTGTTCTCACTTATCATCATCCTTTTTCTCAAGAAAATGAAATTGAGAAAATCATCCACGAATTGTTAGAAGTCGGTTTTATTTGTCCTAGTACCAGCCCCTATTCTTCCCCTATTGTCATGGTCCTTAAGGAGGAAGGCTCTTGGCACATGTGTCCTAATTTTCATATCCTCAACAAAATTACCATCAAGGACAAATTCCCCATTCCCGTCATAGATGACCTTCTGGATGAACTCAGTGGGGCTCAATACTTTACCAAACTCGACCTCCATTCTGGCTACCACCAGATAAGTATGAAAGAGGGTGAAATTCCCAAGACGACATTTCACACTCATGAGGGCCACTATGAGTTCTTGGTCATGCCCTTTGGTCTCTGTAATGCCCCCTCCACTTTTCAAAGTCTCATTAATCATTTCTTTCGTCCTTTCCTCCATCACTTTGTGTTAGTTTTCTTTGATGATATTCTCATCTATAGTAAAACATGGACAGCCCATCTCACCAATGTAGATCAAGTTCTCCATCTCCTCTCCAAGAACAAAATTTTCCTCAAACATTCTAAATGTGCTTTTGGTGTCTCTAAAATAGAGTACTTGGGTCATATTATCGGCAAGGATGGTGTAAGGGTGGATCCTAAGAAAATTGAAGCTATGCATAATTGGCCTCACCCTAAAACTCTTAAAATTATGTGTGGTTTTCTGGGTTTAATGGGATATTATCTCAAGTTTGTTCAAAATTATGGAAAAATTGTGGCCCCTCTAACACCTCTCCTTAAAAAGAATGCCTTCAGTTGGACTTCAACAACATACCAATCCTTTCAAGCCTTGAAGGAAGCTATGGGCACAGCTCTTGTACTAGCCCTACCTGATTTCACCAAGACCTTTGTTCTAGAATGTGATGCATCAGGGAGAGGAATCGGGGTAGTCCTCATGCAAGATGGATGCCCTTTGGATTTAACCAATAAATAGTTGTCAAAATGACATTTGGGCCAATCAATCTATAAAAAATAAATGATGTATGTTTTGCATGCAGTGGATCTATGGTGCTTTTATCTATTGGGACAACGCTTCTAAATTAAAACGGACCATCAAAGCTTCAAGTACTTCCTGGAACAACGATTTCATCCCCAAAGAAACAAAAATGGGTGGCCAAGATGTTTGGATATGATTATGAAATCATTTANCTCAAAAAAGGTCATTCTAGCATCATCATCCAACTCCATTCCATTCAAGCAATTGAGACACCCTCGGTACACTCTGAATTTCAAGCTATCATTTCACTCCATCACACTATTTTCTCAACCCCCTAGGGCCTCCCCCCCTCTCGCCACGACCATGATCAATCCATTCCCTCAATACCCGGAATTCTTCCTCTTAATGTTCTCGCTTATCTTCATCCTTGTTATCAAGAAAATGAAATTGAGAAAATCGTCCACGAATTGTTAGAAGTGGGTTTTATTGGTTCTAGTACCAGCCCCGATGCTTCCCCTGTTGTCATGGTCCTTAAGAAGTAAGGCTCTTGGCGCATGTGTCCTAATTTTCATATCCTCAACAAAGTTACCATCAAGGACAAATTCCCCATTCCCGTCATACATGACCTTCTGGATGAACTCAGTTGGGCTCAATACTTTACCAAACTCGACCTCCATTCTGGATACCACCAGATAAGTATGAAAGAGGATGAAATTCCCAAGACAACATTTCACACTCATGAGGGCCACTATGAGTTCTTAGTCATGCCCTTTGGTCTCTGTAATGCCCCCTCCACTTTTCAAAGTCTCATTAATCATTTCTTTCGTCCTTTCCTCCATCACTTTGTGTTAGTTTTCTTTGATGATATTCTCATCTATAGTAAAACATGGACAGCCCATCTCACCAATGTAGATCAAGTTCTCCATCTCCTCTCCAAGAACAAAATTTTCCTCAAACATTCTAAATGTGCTTTTGGTGTCTCTAAAATAGAGTACTTGGGTCATATTATCGGCAAGGATGGTGTAAGGGTGGATCCTAAGAAAATTGAAGCTATGCATAATTGGCCTCACCCTAAAACTCTTAAAATTATGTGTGGTTTTCTGGGTTTAATGGGATATTATCTCAAGTTTGTTCAAAATTATGGAAAAATTGTGGCCCCTCTAACACCTCTCCTTAAAAAGAATGCCTTCAGTTGGACTTCAACAACATACCAATCCTTTCAAGCCTTGAAGGAAGCTATGGGCACAGCTCTTGTACTAGCCCTACCTGATTTCACCAAGACCTTTGTTCTAGAATGTGATGCATCAGGGAGAGGAATCGGGGTAGTCCTCATGCAAGATGGATGCCCTTTGGATTTAACCAATAAATAGTTGTCAAAATGACATTTGGGCCAATCAATCTATAAAAAATAAATGATGTATGTTTTGCATGCAGTGGATCTATGGTGCTTTTATCTATTGGGACAACGCTTCTAAATTAAAACGGACCATCAAAGCTTCAAGTACTTCCTGGAACAACGATTTCATCCCCAAAGAAACAAAAATGGGTGGCCAAGATGTTTGGATATGATTATGAAATCATTTAAAAAAAGGGTAAAGAAAATGTAGTGGCTAATGTTCTTTCCAAGAAATATGAAGAAGAAGGGTCCATCTTCTCCCTCTCATTCATTTTCGTCGACTCGCTTCAGGTTGTTCATCGGGAATGGTTGCACGACCCCAAAATCTCCAGCCTCATCCAAAAAATGCAATAGGATCCCCAAGTTGCTCCAAGGTACTCTTGGCACAATGAAGAATTTCGCTATTAATGTCACCTATATTTAAGCAAATAGTCGGCCCTTAAATCTAAGGTGCTATCTAAGTTTCATGCTTCTACTGCAAAGAATTTAGGTTTTACCAAAAATTATTAACGGGTCAAACACTCTTTCTTTTGGAACAGTATGAAACAGGGTGTTCGTACCTTTGTGGAAGAATGTGATATATGTCAACGCAATAAGGGAGAGACTATGAAAACTCCTGGCACACTCCAGCCACTTCTGATTCCACCTACTATTTGGACAGATATTTCTATGGATTTCATTGTGGGCTTACCCAAATCACGAAATAAGTCATCCATCATGGTGGTAGTGGATTGTCTCTCCAAAAATGCTCATTTTTGTGCTCTTCAACACCAATTCACAACATCTACAGTGGCTCAAATATTTATGGATAATATCTTCAGACTCCATGGAATGCCTCATTCTATTGTTTATAATCATGATCCAACTTTTAACAACGATTTCTAGAAAGAATTATTCATGTTGCGTGGAACCTAATTGTAGCTTAGTAAAACCTATCATCCCCAGACAGATGGCCAAACAAAAGTGGTCAACAAGTGTCTAGAAACATATTTGAGGTGTTTTACATCCAAACAACAACAACAGTGGGTCCAGTGGTTACCCTTAGTTGAATGGTGGTACAACACCTCTTACCATACAACCACTCGCATGACTCCCTTTGAAGCAGTCTACGGACAAAATCCACCATCATTTCTCCCATACATACCAGGCGTCTCCAAGGTTCAAGAGGTTTACCACAACCTNGTCATGCCCTTTGGTCTCTGTAATGCCCCCTCCACTTTTCAAAGTCTCATTAATCATTTCTTTCGTCCTTTCCTCCATCACTTTGTGTTAGTTTTCTTTGATGATATTCTCATCTATAGTAAAACATGGACAGCCCATCTCACCAATGTAGATCAAGTTCTCCATCTCCTCTCCAAGAACAAAATTTTCCTCAAACATTCTAAATGTGCTTTTGGTGTCTCTAAAATAGAGTACTTGGGTCATATTATCGGCAAGGATGGTGTAAGGGTGGATCCTAAGAAAATTGAAGCTATGCATAATTGGCCTCACCCTAAAACTCTTAAAATTATGTGTGGTTTTCTGGGTTTAATGGGATATTATCTCAAGTTTGTTCAAAATTATGGAAAAATTGTGGCCCCTCTAACACCTCTCCTTAAAAAGAATGCCTTCAGTTGGACTTCAACAACATACCAATCCTTTCAAGCCTTGAAGGAAGCTATGGGCACAGCTCTTGTACTAGCCCTACCTGATTTCACCAAGACCTTTGTTCTAGAATGTGATGCATCAGGGAGAGGAATCGGGGTAGTCCTCATGCAAGATGGATGCCCTTTGGATTTAACCAATAAATAGTTGTCAAAATGACATTTGGGCCAATCAATCTATAAAAAATAAATGATGTATGTTTTGCATGCAGTGGATCTATGGTGCTTTTATCTATTGGGACAACGCTTCTAAATTAAAACGGACCATCAAAGCTTCAAGTACTTCCTGGAACAACGATTTCATCCCCAAAGAAACAAAAATGGGTGGCCAAGATGTTTGGATATGATTATGAAATCATTTACAAAAAGGGTAAAGAAAATGTAGTGACTAATGTTCTTTCCAAGAAATATGAAGAAGAAGGGTCCATCTTCTCCCTCTCATTCATTTTTGTTGACTCACTTCAGGTTGTTCATCGGGAATGGTTGCACGACCCCAAAATCTCCAGCCTCATCCAAAAACTGCAATAGGATCCCCAAGTTGCTCCAAGGTACTCTTGGCACAATGAAGAATTTCGCTATAAATGTCACCTATATTTAAGCAAATAGTCGACCCTTAAATCTAAGGTGCTATCTAAGTTTCATGCTTCTCCTACTGCAAAGCATTCAGGTTTTACCAAAAATTATTAACGGGTCAAACGCTCTTTCTTTTGGAACAGTATGAAACAGGGTGTTCGTACCTTTGTGGAAGAATGTGATATATGTCAACGCAATAAGGGAGAGACTATCAAAACTCCTGGCACACTCCAGCCGCTTCTGATTCCATCTACTATTTGGACGGATATTTCTATGGATTTCATTGTGGGCTTACCCAAATCACGAAATAAGTCATTCATCATGGTGATAGTGGATCGTCTCTCCAAAAATGCTCATTTTTGTGCTCTTCAACACCAATTCACAACATCTACAGTGGCTCAAATATTTATGGATAATATCTTCAAACTCCATGGAATGCCTCATTCTATTGTTTATAATCATGATCCAACTTTTACCAACGATTTCTAGAAAGAATTATTCATGTTGCGTGGAACCTAATTGCAGCTTAGTACAACCTATCATCCCCAGACGGATGGCCAAACGGAAGTGGTCAACAAGTGTCTAGAAACATATTTGAGGTGTTTTACATCCAACCAACAACATCAGTGGGTCCAGTGGTTACCCTTAGTTGAATGGCGGTACAACACCTCTTACCATACAACCACTTGCATGACTCCCTTTGAAGCAGTCTACGGACAAAATCCACCATCATTTCTCCCATACATACCAGGCGCCTCCAAGGTTCAAGAGGTTTACCACAACCTTACAATATGCATGACCATTCTTCGTACTTTCAAAGAAAATTTGGTCATGGTTCATAACCGCATGAAGCAAAAAACATATCAAGGTTGTTCTGAACGTCAATTTGTTGAAGGGGACCAGGTGTTTCTTCGTCTACAAGTACACTTCACTCAAATCTCAGCAATGTCAGAAAATGGCCCCCAAATTTTATGGTCTTTATACTACTCTCAAATGTATGGGACCAATGGCCTATCAGTCATCTTTGCCCAGCAACTCCAAGCTACATCATGTTTTTCATGTCCCTTGCCTGAAGAAAGTGATTGGCACCAAGTGTCATGCTCAGAACAGTTTACCAAAGTTGGATGAATAAGGTTCCATTTTGTTGCAACCACAAGCCGTATTGTACCAGCGAGAGTGTCGTATCCGCCAATGCACCATCAATGAAGTGTTAGTTCAGTGGAAGGATACTCCGCTAGAAGATGCCACCTGGGATTCGGCTACTATTCTACAAAAATTTCATCATCTTAAGCCTTGAGGACAAGGATCTTTTTAAGGGGGAGGGCATGTTAGGGACCTAACCTCCCTAACCCCTCACATAGATAGAATAATATATTTTTCATGTAGTAAAGGTCAACATATAAGGCCTATTTAATAAATATGAACAAGTCAAGTCAACATATAAGGCCTATTTAATAAAAGATTTTGCTTCTAGACAGATCTTCATCCAGAATGTTCTTTAGAAGATAGAATTAGTATAAATAAGAGTAGGATGCATGAGAAAGCTTTGTCTTGCAAATTATTGTAATAGAGTGTTTCTTTGTTGGAGGTTGCCCCCTCGAAGAGGAAAGTGAACATTGCTCTCATTTCAATAAAGGTGTCATTTTGGTGTGTTATTCTCTACATTTTGTTGTTCTGTTGGTAATTTTCATTATATTCTTGTTTCTACTTAATATCACATACCCAAGTGCATAAGAGATTCTTGGCTCAATGGAACAACAAATTGTTTGGGCAGCAATGGGAATGTGCTTGGTGATAGTTGGGAGTAAAGTGTTGTGATCTCAAGTGGTGGAGAAGTCTAAAAATGTTCAAAAGAAGAGTTGTGAGCATGCAAGAAATAAAATCAACGGTGAGAAGAATTGGTAATGATCATAGTTTTTCTCTTCCAAAATTGTTGTAAACCATGTTATTCAGGCATACATGTAGTGCAATAGTGCATGGAGTCATCCATCTCATGCATAGAGAAGATGTAGGATCAAGTTGTGGAATGAACCACTTGGATAGGTATGAGGGTGGTAGGTGTACTCATATACTAGCTTAATGTTTGAATTAGAGAAGTTAAATCTTCGATCAAGGGGAATGTGTGAAGTAATCTCAAAATGTGAGATGGTTCGAACCAAGTTATGATTAAAGGGGATGCTAACATGTTAATGAACCATGTAGCTGAAAAAGATTACTTGAGAAGAGAAGTGGGGATCACAGAGAATGTTCACATAGGATGTACCCATGTATCTCGGTAGATGGATTTCTTTTTATATGGACATCAATGAGTAGGTCAACATTTTGTGGCCCATGGTTTTGGTATTGTGCCTATGCATTGCATGTAATAAAGCCTATTTAAAGGCTTGATATCTCCATTGGAAGATGCCTTTATTGGCAGGTTTTGGTCTCACTTAGTAGGTTTGGCCAAGGCTAATACATTTATTAGATGCTAGTTTTGGTAGTTTAGGGTTTCTCATGGTGTCTTGTGTTTGTTGTTTATATTGTGCCTGTTTTATGTTAACAATCTGTCCCACTTTCCTAACATAAAAAGAGACTTTGGAACACAATGTGTGCCATTCTTACATTTGCAAAGGCTTGTTTATTTGTGTTTCTTTGGTTTCAGTTTAATAACAGTTCTGTAACTTACATTTAGCTATTTATTAAACTCTTAGACTTACAGTCTCTTCACAAAAAAATATTTATTCATGGGGAAGATGTGAACTACAATATGCATTTCTTAGAAAACAAGAATATGTTCTTCTCATATGGAATTCCATTGTCATATTTTGTATTGACATATAGACAGAACGTAGCCAGTAACCAGTATGTAAAACGACTGAAAGCGCTTAACGTTGGCTATATACACCGGATTTCAATTCGCAGAACAAATAATACAGCTGAATACTATACTGCAATATCATGTAACTACCGTTGCTCGCCCGGACTTTTGGAATCAAATGATGTTCGGAGTACGGATGACGCTGAAATTCACTGCATATCAATCATGTTATCTCCTACAACTTCCTGTAACAAAAGTTGTTTAGCTAGTATCATCGGAAATAGGAAGCAAATTTCATTATTAGTGTGCTTCTACCAACGGATTAAGCCACATTTACCAGTATGTTCAGGTCAGTCGCCTTAAGAACCAATGNCAATATGCATGACCATTCTTCGTACTTTCAAAGAAAATTTGGTCATGGTTCATAACCGCATGAAGCAAAAAACATATCAAGGTTGTTCTGAACGTCAATTTGTTGAAGGGGACCAAGTGTTTCTTCATCTACAAGTAGACTTCAGTCAAATCTTAGCAATGTCAGAAAATGGCCCCCAAATTTTATGGTCCTTATACTACTCTCAAATGTATGGGACCAGTGGCCTATCAGTCAGCTTTTCCCAGCAACTCCAAGCTACATCATGTTTTTCATGTCCCCTACCTGAAGAAAGTGATTGGCACCAAGTGTCATGCTCAAAACAGTCTACCAGAGTTGGATGAAGAAGGTTCCATTTTGTTGTAGCCACAATCCGTATTGTACTAGCGAGAGTGTCGTATCCGCCGATGCACCATCAATGAAGTGTTAGTTCAGTGGAAGGATACTCCACCAGAAGATGCCACCTGGGATTCGGCTACTATTCTACAGAAATTTCATCATCTTAAGCCTTGAGGACAAGGATCTTTTTAAGGGGGAGGGCATGTTAGGGACCTAACCTCCCTAACCCCTCACATAGATAGAATAATATATTTTTCATGTAATAAAGGTCAACATCAGTTAATAAGGCCTATTTAATAAATATGAACAAGTCAATGTAAGAAGACCTAATAAAAGATTTCGCTTCTAGACAGATCTTCATCTAGAATGTTCTTTAGAAGATAGAATTAGTATAAATAAGAGTAGGATGCATGAGAAAGTTTTGTCTTGCGAATTATTGTAATAGAGTGTTTCTTTGTTGGAGGTTGCCCCCTTGAAGAGGAAAGTGAACATTGCTCTCATTTCAATAAAGGTGTCATTTTGGTGGGTTATTCTCTACATTTTGTTGTTTTGTTGGTACTTTTCATTATATTCTTGTTTCTACTTAATATCACATACCCAAGTGCATAAGAGATTCTTGGCTCAATGGAACAACAAATTGTTTGGGCAGCAGTGGGAATGTGCTTGGTGATAGTTGGGAGTAAAGTGTTGTGATCTCAAGTGGTGGAGAAGTCTAAAAATGTTCAAAAGAAGAGTTGTGAGCATGCAAGAAATAAAATCAATGGTGAGAAGAATTGGTAATGATCATAGTTTTTCTCTTCCAAAATTGTTGTAAACCATGTTATTCAGGCATACATGTAGTGCAATAGTGCATGGAATCATCCATCTCATGCATAGAGAAGATGTAGGATCAAGTTGTGGAATGAACCACTTGGATAGGTATGAGGGTGGCAGGTGTACTCGTATACTAGCTTAATGTTTGAATCAGAGAAGTTAAATCTTCGATCAAGGGGGGAATGTGTGAAGTAATCTCAAAATGTGAGATGGTTCGAACCAAGTTATGATTAAAGGGGACTCTAACATGTTAATGAACCATGTAGCTGAAAAAGATTACTTGAGAAGAGAAGTGGTGATCACAGAGGATGTTCATAGAGGATGTACCCATGTATCTCGGTAGATGGATTTCTTTTTATAGACATCAATGAGTAGGTCAACATTTTGTGGCCCATGGTTTTGGTATTGTGCCTATGCATTGCATGTAATAAAGCCTATTTAAAGGCTTGATATCTCCATTGTAAGATGCCTTTATTGGCAGGTTTTGGTCTCACTTAGTAGGTTTGGCCAAGGCTAATACATTTATTAGATGCTAGTTTTGGTAGTTTATGTTAACAATCTGTCCCACTTTCCTAACATAAAAAGAGACTTTGGAACACAATGTGTGCCATTCTTACATTTTCAAAGGCTTGTTTATTTGTGCTTCTTTGGTTTCAGTTTAATAACAGTTCTGTAACTTACATTTAGCTATTTATTAAACTCTTAGACTTACAGTCTCTTCACAAAAAAATATTTATTCATGGGGAAGATGTGAGCTACAATATGCATTTCTTAGAAAACAAGAATATGTTCTTCTCATATGGAATTCCATTGTCATATTTTGTATTGACATATAGACAGAACGTAGCCAGTAACCAGTATGTAAAACGA
>JZKD02S0528356.1:3570-14395 GCA_000966675.3 Picea glauca | reverse complement strand
TATATATATATATATATAATGATATAATGTTTACAAAAAGAGTTTTCATCCGAAGGTCAAAATATCAAAATATAAAACCCATGGCCCCTACAAAATGGCCTCATGAATGTCTCTTGCGATAACATACTACTGCTCTCGCTACCCTGCATAGTAACCGACTAAGTGAGCTAGATATGCCTACAGTATGGCATTGATAATGCCTCGGGATCTCCTCGATGGATATATCAGGGATGTCTGTCGTCAAGCCCTCCATATTATGCTCTATCGCATCATAATCCTTAGCATCCGATCTAGCCACTACACGTGCCTCTATTCGCCTCTGAATAGGAGAGGAACCTGGGGGTCGATGTGGCCCTACATCTACATGATCAAATTTTTTTTATTAGTCTTTTGATTGGAAACACAAAAACATTAAATATTTTAAAATTTTCATAAAAACATTGTAAAAACACAAATGCCTTTCTTACCTAGATCTCCCCACTGAGATCCCTCAGGGACGACCAAATCAAGATCACCCCGAAATTCTAGACTGGCATAAGCATAATCATCAATCATCGGGATTTGCGTTCCCAACCAATTGAAGAATGCATCATCATACTTCACAATTCGGCCCGCTACATGTCGTGTCATCAGATCACACCATCTTTTCATTCGGGGGTCTCTTGGGGCCAGTATTCCCCATTCCACTTGTAGGTGTAGGTGTGGAACTCTTTCGAGGAAGAAATATACTAAAATATAACCATAACCAAACTGTTTGAGGTCCCCTTTCTTGCTTTTCATGAGTTGAGTTTTCATGCTGCCTAATAGATTGTCATACCAATTGAATACTCAAGGCTCCAAGCATTCAATAGCATATTGGAAGTAACTTTGGAGTTCCATGTGTGGCGAAGCACTCCCTGCCATCCGTGCAACAGTAAACAAGATGGTCCTGAGGGTCAAATCTGTCACACCTCGGATTTCTACTTTTCCTTTGCTCACGAATGTACTCACTCATGGGCAGTCCACCACCTCGACCACCTGTCAAAGTCATGCATGCCCCATGACGTGACAACCCTGTCAGGAAATAAATATCCTCTATATCCAAAGAGAGGACATGAATCCCCACGTGGAACACTTGTTTTTCTGAATCCCCACATGGAACACTTGTTTTTCTGAATCCCACATATGAACCAGATATTCTAGTAATCTCCATTGGGCTCTCATGCCCTGGACTTTGAATAATTTTAATGGACCACATTGTCGGAGTGCATTCACAGTTCCCGGATCATTTAAATCCATAAGATCGTATTCTTCATGCTCATGCTCTCTCCATTCCAACATCTTTTCAAGTAAACACCTGCATGGGAAACAAAGAAGATCTTTAGCACACCTTTTCAACATTTTTTGGGATTTTTATTGAGTCAACGTTCATTTTTCTTTTTAGTTTTCCAGCCGCCGTGAACAAAATTCAATATAGTGCGAAATGTCTGCGAGTGCGCCTTAACGCACCTGAAAAAATCATTAATTTCCTCAGGGCCGATTATAGGCCACTCACGGCGGCCCCAATGCACGACTAACAGTCCCAAATCATAAAAAAATCTTGATTTTTTACCATCAAAAACAAAAATTAATCCGTTGAAAAGATAGAAGATGAGATGCTTACCTCTTTTACGCAATCCATTCATGGAATGATCCCCTGTAGCCCTCGCAATCCATCACCAAAGTTGAGGTAAAAAACAAGGGTTTTTGGTAAGTTTTTTGACCAAGTGAAAATAAAATGGTGAAAAAGACTTTTTACTTCTATTTATTACCTTTTTATCATTTTTTCTAATATTTTGTTTTATATAAATACATTTTGGTCAAAAACCCATTAACTCTAAAGGTCTTGTAAGTGTTTTGTTCCTTGCAGGAAGAAATTTAGGACTCTGGACAACGAATTATGGACAGTTTTTATGATTTATTCTATTTTTGTCGTATGTACAATTACTTTTTAAGGTTTTTTAGAAAAATCTCGAGCATAGTCTTTGTTCGTTATCGGGCTCGAAAATCAATGAGAACATAACCGAGTATACTTTTGTCATCTTTTCATACTCGTCATGGTAACATGAAAATAACGAAACCTATGGAGAATTCTTTAAGCTCTTTTCATGCTCCTTAAAAATGAAAAGATTGCTGAGTGACCTTGTTCTTTTCACGCTCGTAAAAGTATTTGAAGAAAACGTTTGATGGGCAATAGTTTATCACTTTTTCGGTCCTGTCGAACTATTCTATGAAAAAGGAACTGAGAGATTTCTCTTTTAAGTGTTTTTCCAGACTCTATAATCATGAAAAACCTTCGATTTTTCTATCTTTGGACTCGTTAAACAAACATCAACAGGCCCATACAGGACCGAACTACTCCTTCTTAGGGTTCATTAAATGTACTCCGAGGGACTCATCCGAAGGATGAACTTACATCAATAAGCATATGTTATCCTCCTAAAGCTTGCGTAAAAATAAAGAGGTACTTGCCAGAAATGGTGGGGGGAAATTTGGGAAAGGAATGTGTCTCTGTATTTGTATTAATGGCAGTAAGCATCGCTCTTGAACATGACACCCCTCTTCTTCATTTGAATATGGGTTGGGTAATCCGTTTGTCTCTTGTCTGACCTTCAATTTCATATCTCGGGTCATCTTTGAGTCAATACTGCCAAGATTATTGTCATTTCATTCATATGTTCAAGAGAAGTTCAACCGAAACATTCTTTTGTGTCGGCCATCTGTGATTGTCCATTCTTACCATGTCGACCTTCCCTATGTTAGTCCCAAGTCACATATGTATTTTTCTCTACCCTAAATCTATTACTTATTTCGTGTCATTGATGGGGGATACATCAAGGCCCTCCTGTGACAAGCCTTTTCCTATTGACTTCAGATCATTGTCCAGGAAAAAAGCTTAGAAATTATTTAGTGCCTTAGAGTCTGCATGGCTCAATGACAGGTTCTTCACTTTCGATAGTGGATCTACATCATTAATCCCTGATCGCGAGATTCTTTCAAGTGTTCGACTACAACTCATTCATTCACACTTGTTGGATTGTACTGGGGTACCTTGGGAGTCATTGACATCAATGGTGATTTCCCTCGCACTTGTTAACAGTTTTCATTAATGACTGGTAATCAAGTGGTTTCTATTCATGTTCGACTTCAACATCTATAATCGTGTGACTAGAATCGTACTAACGAAGGATGGGTTGAAGACCTTGGACTTCATCATTTTTGGTCCAGGTTGTGAAGGAGTATCTGTGATTTGTTTTGACACATAGATCCACTTTGTATGTCTCGTGGCTATGTTCATACTTGAGTTATTCATGCATGGATCCATAGTGTATTCCGAGTGGCTATGCAGAATCTTGTTGACATGGATCCACATTGTATAATTGGTGGCCATGACCTACATTTATGTTTTCAATCATTTTGGTCTAGACATGGGAATGCCTACTTCAGACATGATGTGATATTGTACATATACTTGATTGTTTGCAGGTTCCTGATTGGTGCGCCCCTAGTTCTTGACACATACACGCTTATTTTATAAAGTATTTCAGCTATCTCGAGTTCCAGTCTCGTACTTTGGGGGGCATTCTGTTACACATTATTTTGGTCATTCTGATGATTGTTACATAAACATGTGTTCAGGTTCCCAATACAATCTTTTGCCTAAGAAAAACAACCTCTTTCCACCCTTGCAAGATGTGTTTTTGGAAGGCCATCACAGGAAGCTCCCTTTACACAGTGCGGAAATCCCTAATTTCTGCATGATGTACTATATCCAGTCCGCGGGATTTCCGCAGGCTGATATATAGTCAGGTCGCGACGATGCTTTAAAACTAAGAAAGGAAAGAAGTTCTAGCAGCTTCTAGAAGTGGAATCTTCTGGAAGTATGAAGTCGCGTATGTGTTTTTACGATCCTACTGACTTCTTTGATTTGATGGGATCATCCTCATCTCTTTAACCACTTTAGCTTCTCCTATATAATGATAGGATTCTCATGGAAAAGGTTAGAGGTACAATCATAAAGAAGCATAGAGATTAAGGAAAGAATAGGCTGAATACTGTGAAGAATCTTATTTCAAGTGATGCTTGAAGTCTCCATTCATCCATCAAGCTTTTGAGAGAAATATTCATACAAAAGGTCGAAGAAAATGTGTGTGTGTGTCAGAATGAAGGGCCACTAAAAGAGAACTTGCGACGTCAAGGCAATTCGGTTGTATCTTCTACCTTTCATTAATATAATACGGTGGCATGTCTCTTTCCCATAAAATGATTGATATGTTTAGGTTATCATTGAATTTCGCTATTGCTGCATTCACATTGGTTGATTTTTATTATTATAGATCTAATCTCACAGGAGCATTGGAGCAAAGCAGGATCAACAAAGACATAAGGAAATGATTCATAATGTATGTTATCTATTCCTCTTTTGGTAGTTACATTCAATGATCGTAATCTAGGGAAAGTGTATTTTTCCGTCTTGTTTTGTTCTAGATCCAGGTGGATATAGGGGGATTATTTCATGTCCGCATCTACCGATTTACCCATTAACATGCTTTGTAATCACTGCAAAGTCTTCAAGTCCAATCCTTCTTCTACACCAGTACAATTGGGCTTCTGCAAGGGGAGGAGTTGGGTCTGATGTGCCCCTTTTGAAGAATATATTGGATTTGATGCCTAATTTCATCATTCTCCATCAACGAGCACCAATAGACTGGTCCATTAGGCAGAGGTGCATCAGGGGTCATATCAATGGGATGCTTGACTTTGCAGTGTGTCGGTACCCCTGTAGGTGAGGCAAAGATGTCTTTGTATTCTTCCACAATCTCATCCACTTGCTTCTACTGCAAAAGGGAGGCATTATGTAGAGGCCACATATGTGGCGATGACCTTCTTCTTACCGTGAGCATGGATCTCTTCCTTGACGAGGAAGACAACACTGTTGGCTAACACAAAGATCTCTTCCTTGATGAAGCCAGCTGATGGTGTAGGGCTGTGGGTGCGATGTCATTGGCAGGTTCAACCACTTGAAGACCTCTACTGAAATAAGGTTCTTATGACTATCGGTGTCGACAATGAAGTGAATCGAATCCCCCTTGACCCACATCTGTGAGTGAAACATGCGTTCCCCTTCCTCTGGTTCTTCTAGTTTGCTTGGCCAGACTTTACTGGTAGCGACTGTGGTGCTGGGTTGATCATCGATAATCTTCTTCCCTCCTTCAGGATTTGACTCGGAATCAAAATCAACCTCTGACTCAGAAGCCTTCAACTCTATGATGAGGGACTGCTTGGAGCGATATTCGTCGGTTTTGTCCCAAGGACTTTTATGGTACTCACAACATTTTCCCCTGTCCTTCTTCGTCTTCTTGTTGCCCTTCTTATGTTGCATCTTGGACATATTATCCTGAGGGAAGCCATCTCGACTTGGTCCCTTGTTGTGTGGGTTTGGGTTTCCTTTGCCCTGCTTCGACTGTGAGGGGTTTTTAGATCTAAACTCTCATTGTTTTTGCTTAAATTTGTGCTCGATCTTGACAGTGTATCTATAAGTCGTGCCCAATTAGGCGATGTCTAGGAAATCTATTTCTGTTTGAATGTATCTATGCAAACATCCACGATATTTGAACACCAGATGATGCTCAAAATATTTGATACCCAATTTGGTGCATAGGGTATGGAAAATATTGGTGAAGTCTAATACTGTCTAGTCCCTTTCTTGACGTAGGGTGGTCCATTTGGTGTACTGGTCCTCGTTTCTTCCAACAGGTTAGTACTGTTCTTTAATGGCATCCTAGAAGGAATCCCATGTAGGGGCCACCACAAAAATTGTAGATTCCTCCACGACCCTTTTCTCAGAGTAAGTATTCCACCAGTCTTTAACATGGGGAACGACTTCGAGGAGTGAAAAAGTGATATTTTCCCTATCGAAAAAATTATGGACCGAAAAATATCCTTCGAGCAGATTCAACCATTTATCTAAGTTTACCTGTACCTTGAAGGGGGTTGCATGGCCTCTTGATGAATATGCTTCTCCCATGGGCAACCGTGAAGGATTTTTGCGAAGTTGTCCATCATTTCGTTCCTTTGTCACGTGAGGGCTTCCTCGAGCAACATTTTAATAGGATCTTCTTATCCATCATATTTCTTTTCGTCTCCTATGGGTTTTTTTTGGTCTCGGTGCCACTGATATGGTAATGGCTTGATTGGTTCGAGTCCCAACTTCTTGTACTTAGACCTTGTCAGGGACATGCACGAAGAAAAATAATGAAGAGCAGACTGCTCTGATACCACTGATCCAGATTTAGGAGTGAAACAAACTAATTAACAGATTGAATACAATAAACACATAGATAGGATTAATAACACACATATCCAATGAACTATTCCTCTATTAAATAATGAAATAAGCTGAGACTGTAAAACTGTATAACTGAAACTTGCTCGAATGGTGGTAGCTATCTATGAGAAGAGATGTGGATGCTACGCATATCTGTCTCAGCAAAATGGATTACAATGAGGCTCCAAAGGTCCTTTTCATATTACTCATGAATGCCAAAACTGTAGACATCCAAAAACCTAACCCTAGAAGGTGAAACGCCAAAAGTCATGTGGGCCCTATGGGTAAGTTGGTGTAATTTGGTACCTCAACTTCCTAGGGTTGTAACTTTTGCATATAACCTCCATTTTAGGCACGTGATAGCTCGTTGGAAAGGTATTTCAGAGAAATATACATTCCACCATCAAACTCTGACTACGTCTACAGTATGACTACGACGAGTAAAATAAAAAATGTTTAGGGCCCCAAAACAACGCTGGAAGTACAACAAGATGTTTTGACATGAAAACATACAAAATAAGCTAGTTGGATTAGGTGAGAGGCCACCCGTATCCATTTGGAGAATGTGTGAGGCTTCAAACAACCCTATAAGTGTAGAACTCACAATTATAAAGTAGTACAAAAAGACGTCTTGAATAAAAAACGAACACGAGGAGCCAGTTGGAATAGGTGGGTGGCCACCAATATCCACCTGGATCAGTACTAACACATTCCCTGGAAAACATAGGCCATAAGAAGAGGAAACCAAATGGTTCCAAGCAGAAAGAGCACCAGGGAGATTCCAAGGAGGGGAAGAAGAAGTGGAAAGGGGGAAAAGATAAGAAGATAACAACCACTACACATCAGTGAAAATATACCAAAAACCATTGCAATAATTGCAACATTGATGGCCACAATGAAGAAAAGTGTTGGAAACTACATCTAGAGATGAACTCGAAGGACTGGAAGAAGGACATAAAGAAAAATAACCTTCTATCCAAATATTCAAGTGATCAGGTTGAAAATAACTCTAATGTGGATGAAAATATTGTTTGCACATCTATCAAGAAGGAGGTGAATTTTATTATCCTTCATCACTAAGAAGATAATGAGATGGCCAAGTTATTCCACATCAAGATTGAGGTCAAGAATGCCAAGATAGATGTTATGTTTGACTTTAGTTCACAAGATAATATAACGGTAGTAGATCTGGTCAACAAGTTTGGATTGGAGGTTCATGATCATTCTAGCCCATATATATTGGGTTTGGTAAATAAGGATGCATAGATCAAGGTAACAAAACAATGTAAGATTAAATTTGTTGTAATTGTTGATTTTATAGATGAAGTAGAATTGGATGTAGTACCATTAGATGTATGTGGAGTAGTGCTTGGAATCCACTACATGAATATGAGAGATGCTATCCTATTGCAGATATATAATTAGTACTTCCTCATCAAGGATGGGAAATACTTCATCATCAGTGCACAAAAAGGAAAATCAAAACTTTAGTAGGCAAGTTCTAATCAAGCTAAGAAATTGATTAGTTCTAGCAAAAAATATGTTTTACTTTTTCTAAGAGAAAATCAATTTGGTGAAGAGTCATTAAAAGTAAAGACATATATGGAAAGGAGTACTAAAAAGAAAAACATAAGTTGGAGGAGTGTCTACATGAATATAGAGGAGTGTTCCAAGAGCCTAAAGGGATACCACCCAAGAGGGATGTGGAACATGAAATATAGTTATTTTCAGACTCGTCATTGTCAAATATTGGGATGTATAGATAGTCTATTCTAGAATCTAATGAAGTGAAGAAGGAGTTTCAACAGTTGTTGGAGTAGGGTGTGATCCAACCAAGTACCTCATCTTGTGGGTCATCCATCATAATTTTTCCCAATATGTATGGGACTTGGATAATGTGTATCTATTATAGGGAATTGAACAAGATTACAGTAAATAATTGGTACCCTCTACTAAGAATCGATGACCTATTGACTAAGTTGGATTTGAAATTAGGATATCAGTAGGTACGAGTCAAAGAAGAAGATACCTAGTAGACTGCTTTCAAGACACTAGCTACAAACTCGCTACATTTATGAGAATAATGAATGATGTTTTACGCGCTTATCTAGTTTCATTTTTAATTGTTTGTTTGGATTATATGTTGGTTTATATTGATACCTGGGGGGATCACGTATCACATCTTGCACAAGTGTTAGAGACCCCGAAGAAGCACCACATGTTGGACAATCTCAAGAAATGCGAGTTTTCTCAATAGTATTTGGTGTATCTAGGGTATGTGATCAATGGAGGAGAGCCCAATATAGATCCCTACAAGATGCAGACCATCATGAAATGGCCAGTTCCTACAAGTTGCACAGAAGTTGGGAGTTTTTTTGGGGAAGCACAATACTTGTATAATTATCATAGCTTCGGTTTTAGAAAAAAATGTACCACTTCACGCAATAATAATGGGAAGTAAGAGTTTTTAGTGGGGGGAGAATTAGTATAAGTCCTTTGAAGAGATGGAAATACATATCAATCAATCACCAGTTCTTGCAATGCCAAACTTATATAATCCCTTTGAAGTGGAGATAGATGCAAGTGGGTATACCATAGGAGAAGTCCTGATGTAGGGAGGAAGGCCCTTTTCTATCATTCTAAAGTATTTCATGGGGTGGTTCTCAAATACCCTACCTATGACAAGGAACTCTATGTATTGGTATAATATGTTAAAAGGTGGAAGCACTATATGATTGGAAAGGAGACCATCATCCACACAGATCACCAACTGCTCCAGTATTTGTAGTCCCATAGTAAGTTATAACATACCATGAACTACAAATGGATGGGGTTCTCACAACAATTTCATTTGGTCATAAATCAAAATAAGGGTAACACCAACAATTTGGAAGACATTCTTTCACGCCCACCTGCATCCAATATTATATCTTTGGGAACTCTGATGCATATGGAGTCTTTTACCCATGCTTTATAGAAAGAATCATACACAGAAGATGAGGACTTCAAGGAGGTGTTTCAATATCTACATGGACAAATTCATATCGAAGAAGGTGACAACAAGGATGAATATCATTTCTAGAATGGATTAATTTACAAGCTCAACAAACTTTGCGTTCCTAAAGGTGAACAATTTTAGCTTATCAGAGAGGCTCACACCTCCAAGGTTCCAGGGAATTTTTGTGTTGGAAAGATAGTTGCCAACTTATAAAGGTATGTGTATTGGCCAACAATGCAAGAAGATGTAGCACGATATATTATAAAATGTATACTTTGTTGTATTAGCAAGCCCAACAATATGAATCGAGGTCTATATCATCCCTTACATGTATCCACTCCACCTTGGGAAAGCATTTCCATGGATTTTGCAAGAAGGTTACCAACAACCTGGAAGGGACATGACTAGTTATTTTTGGTAGTTGTCAGGTTCAACAAGATGCGCATTATCATGCCTTGTAAAAATACCATTAAAGATCAACAAGTAGCCAATAAGTTATTTGAATAGGTTTGGGTGCACTTTGGGATACCAAGGAGAACCATCTCAGATAAATATATTAGATTTATTAGTGCATTTTGGAATACATTATGGGAGGAGATGGAAACTAATTTGAATAGGTCTACAACATACCATCAACAGACAAATATGTATACAGAAGTAGACAAAAAGAATTTGTTGCAACTTTTGAGGGGTTACAATCAGAAGCATCTGAAGTACCGAGATAAAAATATGATCTATATACAACACTCTTATAATAGAGTAGTCCACACTTCTATTGGTAAGTCATCTTTTGAAACTTACTTTGGATATTTTCCACCTTCACCCTTCGATGTTTTATTTGGACATCGAGGAGTGAGGAAGGACATCATATGATATGCATTAAAGAAAAAAAATGATCATTGAAAATATTACAAGGGTAGACATCTCTAGAACAAACTAGAGATAACATTTAGAGTGGGAGACAAAGTATGGTTACAACTGAATAAGAGAAGATTAAAGGGTCCCAATAAGAAGATCAAGGCTTTACGGTATGGTTCTTTTGAGGTATTGGAAAATGTGGGAGACAATTCCTACAAACTCATTCTACCCCCATACATGCACATTTACTCAATAGTGAATGTGGAGATTCTCAAACTCTATGAGCCCTCCATGTTGGAACAAGAAGAGGAGTAGCTCCTACCTTCCATAGAGGATTTAACACCATATGCTTAGGTAGAGTTGTCAAAGGACATTTTTTACAGAAGCAGTCTAGAAATACAAGATAAGAGAAACATGACCTTTGGAAGAATGGGTTGAAAGGACAACTTCCTGGAAAAGCAAAGTGGTACTCTAGGGAGAAGGTCGAGGAAAATTTTCCTCACTTATTTCAGTCAATATTTTAGGGACCAAAATCCTCCCTAAATGGGGAAGTATGATTCATATTGGATTATTATATTATTTTTCATCTATCTCAATTCTTTCAGAGTAGAAAAATTGGAGGA
>JZKD02S0528345.1:0-16651 GCA_000966675.3 Picea glauca | reverse complement strand
TTTTTATGGTTTCATGCACCTTCTCAATATGTTGTTCATTCTGACTTTGTATAGATTGATCTGTTCCTGCTAGGATCTTAAATTAGAGTGCTTTTTGAACTAGTCTTCACCTTTGTGTTGTGCTCATCCTTTTAGGTGACTTTCAATGCTACAGGGAGTAATGGACATCTTCTATATGCCCTATGTAGCTTGCACTTTAATCAGTTTGTCATTGAGAAAATTTCCTTCCCCTTTCCCTTCCCCTTCAACTTACCCATTGTCCAACTAAGACAAATGATTGGGTTCAACATGGACTTTTCCCTATTTTCCAAAAAAACTTGGATAGCTATTGAGATAAGGACAATAACATGTGCTTATCCTCCTAGATTTTTACACTAGCAATTTCATAATCTTAGTAAATGCAAAGTAAAAGATACCATAATCATTCAAAGAAATAAGAATTGCAGATTTTCACTTACATTCACCGAGAATAATCTAGCAATATGCCCTAGTTGAAGACTTTCCACCATGAAAATGCCAAAATACACCAAAAGAAGCCTCCTCCAAGAGTTGTGCACCACTTAATTTTAGACAATAAGCCTTAAACAGGCTGAATTTCAGCCCTCACACTTGTGTGAGTGAAATATCATGAAAAAATACAAGGGATTATTCCCTTATTTATACAATTCAAATGACCTTTAATTATAAATTAGGTAAAAAAAGGCTGACATGGCCAGTTACATCAAATATCTAGTTTTTTACATAAAATTGACAAATTAAACCCTAAAATGTGCAAAAAGGTGATGTCATGCCCTTCTAGGGTGACATTGGGCCTCCTAAGTGAGACATTGGCCTCCATGAGCAAAACGTTAGGCCTTCCAAGGCCTCCATATCATGATACACGTGCCACTTGGCACACAACTACCTCCATCATGTCCATCTGACGCTGGGTGACGTCAAGGGTTAGAAGGGTGATGTCATGGGCCTTCCAAGGCCAATGTTCAGGGGGAAAGGCACAAGCCCCCTGGGTCCAGGCCTTCCAAGGTATCTCTGGTGGAACTCCCTCCTCTTTCTCTGGTGCAAGCCTCTGATATATGTCTGCCCCTGGATGGGGTCTCAACATCCGTCTGGTGGGATTTTATCCCTATGGAGGTACGAGATAACCATCTCCCCATATGTACCTGTCCGTCAAGCGTGGTATTGCAGTAACAAAAAGTATGCCCTCCATGGGGTCATAAGTCATAGGGATCATAGCAATGTCAATCACATCTAATAATCAAGTTACCCAAACATGTGTATAAAACCCCCCTTTTCCCTGACACGTAATCAAAGACGTTATGCTATTATACAAGCTAGGTTTGGAGAGGGCTCTAGGACGTCCTATTCGCACAATTCTCCATAGGTGTAGGGTGTTTCCAGGTGTAGACCAATCTAGGTCATGTAAGTTCATGAGATGGTATGGGAGATGTTTTGGCAAGGGGTGCAATGATGACAGGCAAATGTAGGTCTTACCTGTGGGTGCCTCTAAAGAGGGTGAGTTGCACCTTGTCATGGATGCAATTGTTTCCTAGCCCATTCAATTCCTTTTTACTTTTTGTCTTATTTCTTTTTATTTCAAGAGAATAGCTGGGGGACACTGCCCTGGCATGGTGACCAATGGTGGCGATGTTACCCACAAGCATTTCACGAAGATGAAAAGCCTGGCTCGTGATGATATCCCCTTTCTCTTGGCTATGCCACCAAGAGCCACCACCCTGGCATGGTGACCAGATGAATAGTAGTGTCATACCGCTACATTCCCATGGACCTAATAGGCTGGCTCATGATGAGACCCACTATCCACCAACTAGGTCTTGAGTTTTATCTTTTTATGGGTCCCCACTTTTTCTTGTTGAGAAGCCTTTTACTGTTTTGTCGGGGATCCCTGGGCGAAGAATCTCAAGGTTTGATCTATTGGATTTTAACTTTTGCCAGCTACTTTTACCCTCTAGGCCTTTAGCCCCTTCTTCCCACAAGGAAAGGTACAATCCTTACTAACTTGGGAAACCCAATGCCTGAACCAATTTAGGGGATAAATGAGAGGGAACATGATGAAAAGTGATAAGTATGGTAGGAATGGACGATGAACTTTCATAAACCCACCCAATGGAAACTCAATCCTAAGGGAACCAACTTGCTAGGGCATTCTGTCATCCCGCCCAGGTATGGACAAGCCAAAAGGAATAAAATTGAAGCACACGACATGAAGCAAAATATAATTAAATGCACATATTCAAATGCTTCGAGAATCAAAGTGACACATACCATGATACCTGAACTCATTACCTCATGGAACAAGACCCACTGCTACTTCAGAACCAGGTCGATGGGATGGCTGTTGTTGCTGCTGACAGAATGGAGGCACTGAAGAAGAAGGTTGGGCCCTCCAGGGCCATGCTCAAGTCAACATGGCTCTCGGTACTCCATGTCTAGGACCTGTGGGCCTCGAGATATAATCTCCTTAGTTATCCCTAGGATAGGGGATAACATAGCCTACTCGATAGTAATATCTTGGTCACTATATACCTCCAAGTGTGATGTCCTATATAAAAGATGAACTCGTTAGCCAACAAGTAATTGCCAAAGTTTTGGTGGGCATATACCATAGCTAAAGCTTCTTGTTTTATAGTGTTGTAATTTTATTTAGTTGGTGGTAGCTTTCCTCTTGAAAAATGTATCAAATGGTACATTCCGTTATCTCCATGCTATGTGAGAACAACTGTGATAGTGATGTTGGAGATATCGATATGTACATGGAAGGGGTTGTTCCCATAATGAAATCTCAATATTGGTGCATGCACAATCTAATCCTTAAGTATTCTGAAACTCTACTAGCATTCATCTGTCCAAACAAATGGTGTCTCCTTTCTTTGCATCTCCATTGGGTATGCTATCTGTGCATATCCTTTGAAAACATTTGATGATACCATGTGTGTCTTAAGCATGAATTAATCTGCAATTGCTTAGTAGGAGGTTCCAAGTCCTTGATGATATTTACCTTATCGAGATCTAACATCATTCCTTCCTTGGAGACTATGTGTCCCAACAATGTCTCGAAAGGTTGCAAAAATTGACATTTTTCGGATTTAGGGATACTCCCGTGTCCTTGCACCTATTCAACATCATTCAATGATAAAAGATGTTATTGTTAAAACAACCAAATAATGGTTAATCGTTCAAATATACTTCTGGTGATTTATGAATAACTTTTTTGAATAATTTCTGCAATTGTTTGAGAAAAAAATGCTAGTGCAATAACTAGATCAAATGCCATGCACTGATAAGCATGAGCCCCCATTTAGTGACAATGTAGTAGGTGGCTATATATTTTCTCTTATTGAGATCTTATTATACCTTGAATATCCAAATAGGAAGAAATATATTTCTCTTCTTGGTATTCCTAAAATTCCCTTTGTAAGAGGTGTTGGAAAAGGGTCCTTAATCGATACTTGTTTAAGTTTTTGAAAATCCACACAAATCCTTAGCTTTCCATTCCACTATTATTTGACTTGTTTGAGACTTGACAAGTTTGTTGAGTCTGGTTGAATCTCATCTAAAATGTGTACTTGGCTCAGACTCACTAAGGAGACTTAGGACTTGTCGAGACTCATTACACTCAATGAAGACTTGTTAGACTTGCGAGTCTATTAGGAAACTCATCTCAAACATGCGATTTATACCCAAGGAGAATTTGTGAAACCCATAGTGATTTTTTATAGGTACAAACAAGTTTCAAAGGGAAAAATGTTGGGAATGAAAGCATAAAACCCTAAAGTCAATGTGAAATAAAACCCCCCTCTTATTTCACTCTCATTGCTCATCATTTCACTCTTCTTCGCTGTAGATGTCACTATGAGGGGTGATTTTATTCGTTCGGTGTGTTTGAGAGTTTGTGAATGTTAAAATAAATGCTAGTTTATAATGGTCAACTAGATATTAGACTTAGGCATTAATAAAGTCAATTCTACTTTAGGTTAGTTTATGATTTTATGTCTTATTTGACTTTATCGGTTTATCCCACATTCATAAAGTGGATTGACTCGACTTGATTGTAGCCCTATATAACAAAGCTTTCGATTTCTCATTTATATACAATATGGAGAACTCTTTCAAGTTATCTTGGTTTCTTTATGTGCTCGATTTCCGTAATATGGTATCAGAGCCCAACGTTTTAGAAGTTGTATCAAGAGACTCGAGCCTTTGAAAGACAAGGTATCCACTCTTTCGACTTCAGTAGTCTAGGTGCCATAAAGTTTGTGTGAGCATGAAGACTTAGGGATTGCTGTCGACAGAGACAGATTGAGGGATCACAAATGTAGCACATTGAAGAGTCAAAAGGGTTTCATTGAAACCAGGTATTTTTTCATTTTTTACAAAGAAAGGTCAATTTAAAAAAAAAAAATCAGCCACCATACAACGATTGAAAATCATTGTTTTCAACCATCAATTTCAGAGGTCATACATAAAAGTTGTATGGTACAACAACACAGTCGTACAGAATCCGTACAGTTGTACGAAATCATAGAATTGCTAAAAAAAGTGCATAAAATTTTGATTTATGGCCCAAAATATCTTATTTCTCAGTTTCCTTGACAATATAGATGAATTGGAAACATATTGATGTTGTTTTTTTCCTACATTGGTGCCTAGATTTGCAGATTTGGAAGTTTTAGTTGTTGATTTATTATTTTTCAGCAAACCCAAGGAGAGATTGATTGTTTTTGGTGTTGGCTATTAGCATATCTAAGTGTTTTTAAGTTGTTTGAGGGCATACCTATCTAGACCTATGAAGTTTCATCTATTGGTATGCAGATCTGAGTATTTTTGGGCTGATTTAAGGAAGATTTCTCACAAATTTGTGTGTTTCTCAACAGTACATGGCTGCTACAATTGTTTAATGCCAATATCTAGGTGTTTTTACTCCTATTTTGTAGTTTCAAGGAGGGAAGAACAAGTATTTTGCATTTGTTTCTATGATTCAGTGTATTTTTCTGCACTCTTTACTTGTATCTATGGCTTCGTTGTCCAACATCATGCCAAAAGGCAACCATAAGTTCTCTGGGAAGAAATACAATACATGGAAGCAACATATGTTGGCCATTTTTGAGTACATGTGTTTGTCATATATCGTTCTTGGCAAGACAACCCAACCCACTGTTGTGGGTAAAGACCATGAAAAGTTTGATGGACAAGAAAAAGAATCAATAATGCTGCTCAAGTTGTCTATGATAGATGAGATGCTTCCAGAGGTTCAAACCGGGAAGACTTCTTCCACGATTTGGAAGCATTTGAAATATCTGCATGAGACTTCAGAAAAGGGCCGAGCATTCTTCTTGAATAACATGTTGTTTTCGATCATAATGAGTGAGGGTGCATCATTACAAGAGCACTTTCTCAAGATCAAGGACATCTGAGAACAATTGGAGGCCATTGTCCGGAAGATGGAAGAGGAGGACATGGTGGTAATCACGTTGAAAATATTACCACGTGCTTATGAGCACTTCATAGAGACCCTGAACATCACCGCTACAGACATTGACTTGAAGTTTGGAGAGTTGTGCAATAATCTCTTACAACATGACAGATGGAAGAAATAATTTGGTAGCAGTAGTGAGATCGAGGGTTCATAATAGGCCTTTACAACCAATTTCAAGGGACAAAGCAAATGGGAAAAGAATAACAATCAGAGCAACGATGAGGATGCAACCAAGAGCCCGAAGAACATCACTTGTCACTATTGTGGAAAGGTAGGACATATGAAGAAGCACTGTAGAAAGAGGTTGGCAGATCAAAAATCCAGCCAGGGAGGTTCTCAACAAAAGGCTTATGTTCCAGAGCACACATAAGAGGAGGCCTCAACATTTTATGCATTCATGGCCATGACACAAGCATATTAGTCCAAGTCATCTACTTGGTTCAATGGATTCAGGGGAATCACAACACTTCACCAACATACATGATTGGTTCACAGAGTATTCACCTTGTTCATCCAAGGATTCCATTATCTTTGGTGGTGGGGAGGAGTATACTATAGTTGTCATAGGAGATGTGTAGATTTCCTTTGGAGGGAAAAATATCTTGTTCCTCAATGTATACTATATTCGTATGGATTTTAATTTGATTTCATTCTATCAGACTATGAAGCATGATCCCCATCTAGATGCCAACTTTAGCAACAAAAAATAGTACATAGTTGACAAGGAGACCAAAAAGATTGTTTCTCCTGGTGTGGAGGACCACGGGTTGTACAAACTATTGGATATTGGACAGGTCAAAGAGCATGCAATCACATCTAAGAGTGTATCTAACATCAATACCCTGTGGCATCATAGGTATGGGCCCCTCAAATTGAACTGCTTCTCTTAGTTGGCACGAGAGAAAATGGTATATGCACTTCCAGACATTTCGTAGAAGATCTAAAAAGTTTGTGGAGCTTGCCAGGCAGGGAAGCAACATAGAACACCATTCGATGAAGCACAATCTTGGAGAGCACATAGAGTCCTTCCGCTGGTTCATGCAGAAATATGTGGACCAATGAATATGACATCAATCACCAGTGCCAAGTATTTCCTTATGTTTGTTGATGATTTCAGTAGGAAAATGTGGGTTTATTTTTTGAAATTAAATTTGAAGTGTTTAATGAATTTCAAAAGTTCAAAGCATTAATAGAGAAATATTCAGATTGTCATATTGCCTCTCTTAGATATGATAATGTTGGGGAATTATGCTCAAAATAGTTCGATAACATTTGTGCTAAACATAGGATCCAAAGACAATATACTACACCTTACACTCCACAACAAAATGGAGTGGTTGATAGGCGAAACCGTACTATCACAAAGATGGCCAGGTGTATGTTGTAGAATAGGTTTGTTTCAAACAGGTTTCGGGTTGATGCAATGTTCACAACAATATACTTGCTGAATAGATCTCCCACGATGGTGGTGAAGTAGAAGACCCCAGATGAAGCATGTTTTGGAAGAAAGCCCAAAGTAAGTCATCTTAAAGTCTTTAGTTCAACTTTCTACACTTGGATTCCAACTGAGCAAGAAGCTGATGATTACAAGGTACAACAACACTCATACGGATTATAGGTTGGTTGATACTAACATTTGTAAGGTTAGCTTCAACAGAGATGTGGTTGTTGATGAGAAGGTTGGACCTTTCCAAACTTCTCTTGAGTTCCGAATTACTAACAAACCAAAAGTGGCTGAGGATTTAGGTGTCGAGTTTTAGGTAGCTCCACCTGAAGGGGGGGAATATTCTGAGCATGAGGAGTCTCCTAGACCAATAGTTTTTGATCCATATACAAGTGGCTCAAGTCATGGTGGAAATATTGAATTGGATGAGGAAGATCCCAAGAGGAGACCCAAGTGGTAGCACAACACCACTGGTGATGTTTGAATAGGCGAAATGATTGAGGAATGCTCATCAAGAGGAAAGAGAAAACAAACAACAAACATAGTCAATGTTTCTCTTATTGTCAAGATTCAGGAAATATATGAGCCATTGATGTTTAACGAAGCACAAGGGAGACCAAAATGGGAAAATACCATGGTAGTCAAACATGAGAGTTTGATGAAAAATCAGACTTGGGATCTCACACCACTTCCATCAGGAAAGAAACCCATTGGTTGCAAATGGGTGTACAAGGTCAAGTACAAGGAATATGGTACACTTGACAAGTAGAAAGCACGAATGGTTGCAAAAGGGTTCTCTCAGCAATAGGACATTGATTATGAGGAGACATTTGCTCCTACAGTAAAGATAAGCATCATTCGTCTTGTTATAGCCATGGCAACACATAATGGATGGAAGGTCCATCAGATGGATGTGAAGAGTGACTTGCTAGATGGATATTTGGAGGAAGAGGTATACATGTATCAATTGCAGGGTTTTCAGGTTTCAAAGAAGGAGCATCTGGTATGCAGACTAAAGAAGGATCTATATGGTTTGAAACAGGGACCTAGTGCATGGTACATCAAGATTGACAAGTATTTGGATGAACATGGGTTCTACCAGATTCCTTTAGATTCCAACACGTATGTCAAAAGAGTTGGTAATGATGTCATCCTTCTAGTCATATATGTAGATGATATCATTATTATAGGTAATGAGGCAAGTGAAATAACAAAGATCATATTCAATATGAGCACATCTTTTGACATGACAGATCTAAGCCTCCTACACTATTGTCTGGGTGTAGACGTTTGAAAAATAGGTAGCAACATTTTTTTCTCACAAACAAAATATAACAGGAGTTTGCTGGACAAGTTCAGAATGACAGAATGCAAAATCTCATTTACAACTATGGAGAAAGGGTTGAAACTTTTAGCCAAAAATGACTCCAAGGCAGTTAATGAATCAATATACATGCAACTAGTGGGTAACTTGATATATCTTACAACCACTAGACCTGATTTGAGTTTAGACATGAGATTTATTTCCAGATTCATGACAACACCAAAGGTAGAGCAATGGATAGCAACAAAGGGAGTGTTGAGATATGTGAAAGGGGCACTTGACTTTGGAATTTTGTACAACAGAAGCAAAGAGCCTAGGCTGTGTGGGTATACAGATTCATATTGGGGAGGCTCTATTGATGACAAAAGATCCTCTTTTGGATATGTTTTCAGCCTTGGCACGGGTGTAGTCACATGGACCAACAAGAAACAACATGTAGTAGCCCTTTTATCAACAGAAGCAGAATATCAAGGAGCAGTGAAAGGCACATGTGAGGTAGTTTGTCTCAGGAGGATGCTTTCAGATATGCATATGCAACAAACAGATACAACACTGTTGTTATGTGACAACCAAGGGGTGATGAAAATTTCCAAGAATCTATTCTTCCACAAGTGTTGGGTTGCTGATTTTTCACAATTTTACTATCATTTACAACCATCCTTTTATCCATTTGTGTCATTCCTTCACCCATTGATCATCCATTTAATACAATTTCCTGTAAAAACACCATTTTACATCTCCTTATGCTTTGGTGGTTAATTATCATGTATTTCCTTTATTTTTGATGAATTAATTAGGATTATATGTTGGTTTTACTAATGACGGTTTGTAAGTTCAATTTTTGTAGCTAGAAATCAGTTTCAGTAGCCACCTCCATGATCAGGATATCAATGCACCTCCATAGGAAAATCTACCACATGGGTTTTGTCACTAGGACCTCCAATATGGATGTAAGTTGCTCAGAACTCACCCAGGTCACACATGCGAGCCTCCAACACTTGAACTTAGCTCTCGGTCAAAGATTTCCATCAGTTTCCAGGTAGTGGTTTTGCGGTGCTATTTCTGAGAAAACGAAGGCATATATTGAAAATCGAGGACATGTTTTTTTTTTCCAGAACATGCCCATTTAGGTTCCAGGTGGATGGTTTCCTCAAAATGTGAAGGATCTGAGGTATTTGCTCAATTTTGCAAATAAGATTTTCACAGAATTATAGTTGCGACCAATTTTTAAGATCCGTGAGAAATTGATCTATGTGATCTATTTTGCATTTTATAAATAAGTGTAATTAGAACCTTCAAGGGGGGATCTAACTCTTGTTATTGGAATACTCTTATATTTTTAATAAAATCCTGTTGTTGGCTTCATATTCTCTGGTGTGAGCATTATGTTGGTTCATGGATGATTAAATAATGTAGTTCTGTAGTAGTTCTTGATACATCTTCTTGAGCAATGCAACTAAACCAGGAAGGGCCCTTTGTGTGAGGCATCATTGCTCTCTTTTTATTTCAGTGTCAATTAGTTACAGCTATATTTTATGTTTTGTTAATGCTCTTAGTTCTTGTTAGTTGCAGTTGATTTGAGTGTGTTTTAATTTACATTGCTTACTGTTTGGTGTGTTTACTTTCCTACTGTTTGATTTCAATTCTCAGTTTGATGTGATGTATTGATACAGTGAATGATATTCATATGAATCTTCTGATTGAATAAAGTCTTGATCATTTTCAATTGTAGAAGTCAATAGATAAACTACAAATATATGATTAATTGATTTCGTGATTTCCTTATAACAATTCTTTACATGGCAAGAGGATTTAAAAATTTCTAGAACCATGACTGTATTGAATTAAGTTATATAGTAATTCATTTTCATAGATTAAATTGTGTTTTCATTTTCATAGATTAAATTGTGTTTTCATTTCAATAGACAAAGTTGGAAACTAAGGCCTAGCATATACTATGCATTACACTTCACAAGCTTACCAACCCAGATTGATGATTTAAATGTAACAAAATTCTCAAACGATAGAATTGACTGACAATGAGTGTACCAAACATGTTGATGTACATTGCCACTTCATTAGGCAACTTGTAGAAGGTGGGTCTATCGAGATGCAGTATTGTCCTATAGAGGATCAAACCACAAATATTCTCACCAAGGATTTGGGTCTTGAAAAATATGTAAAATTATGGGATAATCTTGGTGTAGTTAGTAGATTGACCATTAATGGAGGGTGTTAAAATACATGTTAGTTTATAATGGTCAACTAGATATTAGAATTAGGTATTAATAAAGTCAATTCGACTTTAGGTTAGTTTAGGCTTTTATGTCTTATTTTACTTTATCGATTTATCCCACATTCATAAAGTGGATTGACTCGACTTGATTGTAGCCCTATATAAGAAAACTTTCTCTTTCTCATTTAATATACAATACAAAGAACTCTTTCAAGTTATCTTGGTTTCTTTATCTGCTCGATTTCCACAATAGTGAAGGAGGCCAAGTTCATCATTGGAGGAGGTTGAGGCTAGTTTACGAGTGTGCTTATGAAGGATGCCAAGTTTATTTGCAGGGAAGTTTTATGTGTTGTGTGGAGGGGTGAATTTATTTGCTATGTGAAGGAGGGGTGTTTTATTTGCTATGTTTTCATTGTGTGAAGGACTCAAGGATGTTTTGTTTTTGTTGTGTGGAGGAGGTATGTCAAATAGTCGACTGATCAAGGATATGTTTTTTTATTTTTTATTTTTCTATATTAGACTCAATGTTTATTAAATTTTTAATGAATTTGCTAGCATATGAAAGGCTTAGTTTTTTAAATTTTTAATCAATTTGCAAGATTCTTATCCATGGCTCCTAAGTCCAAATCTAAGAGGCTTCTTGATCAAACATGGGAACACAATCTTCGAGTAGATTTGAAGGGTGACAAGCAAGTCAAATGCAAAAATTGTCTCATTGTTATGTTTGGGGGCATAAATAGGTTGAAACAACACCTAGTGAGAATCCCATGCAAAGATGTCGTAGTTTGTGATAAACGCCTTGTAGAAGTCACAATTCAAATGCAAGTTTCTTTAGATAACGTAAAAAAATCAATGCAAGGAGAGATAGGATGGATTTAGAAGTTGTTAGAATTGGAGGATCTCCAGTGTCACCTCCCAATAGTTTCTCATCAAGTGTTTTTGCAAGTCTAAGTATCGCCTCTCCTTTCTTCCTTCCTCATACAACCCTAGGGTTTCAATCGCCTTGGATAGTTTAAATGAAAAAAAGAGGAAGGAGGTAGATCTGGTAGTGAGGAGGTTTTTGTACCATAACCTCTCATTTAACATTGCAAAATCTTCTTTTTATTAGCCCATGGTAGATGTTATTGAAGGAGCTGGCCCTCAATACAAAGCCTTCGCTTATAGTGCACTTAGAGGGAAAGTTCTAGATGGGGATTTAAAGTGTGTCAACGCACAATTGGAAGGCCTTAAAAGTCGTGGGAGAGATTGGTTGCACCATTATGTTAGATAGGTGGGTAGATAAGAGGAATGTAACAACCCTCAATTTCCTTTTGGCACGCCCTAAATGAATCATGTTCCTGAAATTCGTTGATGCATCCTTGCATTTAAAGGATGCAAATATGATATATTCAATGTTGGTAGAGGTCGTGGAAGAATTTGGGGTCAAACATGTTGTCCAAGTAATCACAGAAAATGCTACAAATTATGTTGTTGTTTCAATTAAGCTATGTGATAAATATCCTACCATTTTTTGGACCTCGTGTGTTGNACAATTTCCTGTAAAAACACCATTTTACATCTCCTTATGCTTTGGTGGTTAATTATCATGTATTTCCTTTATTTTTGATGAATTAATTAGGATTATATGTTGGTTTTACTAATGACGGTTTGTAAGTTCAATTTTTGTAGCTAGAAATCAGTTTCAGTAGCCACCTCCATGATCAGGATATCAATGCACCTCCATAGGAAAATCTACCACATGGGTTTTGTCACTAGGACCTCCAATATGGATGTAAGTTGCTCAGAACTCACCCAGGTCACACATGCGAGCCTCCAACACTTGAACTTAGCTCTCGGTCAAAGATTTCCATCAGTTTCCAGGTAGTGGTTTTGCGGTGCTATTTCTGAGAAAACGAAGGCATATATTGAAAATCGAGGACATGTTTTTTTTTTCCAGAACATGCCCATTTAGGTTCCAGGTGGATGGTTTCCTCAAAATGTGAAGGATCTGAGGTATTTGCTCAATTTTGCAAATAAGATTTTCACAGAATTATAGTTGCGACCAATTTTTAAGATCCGTGAGAAATTGATCTATGTGATCTATTTTGCATTTTATAAATAAGTGTAATTAGAACCTTCAAGGGGGGATCTAACTCTTGTTATTGGAATACTCTTATATTTTTAATAAAATCCTGTTGTTGGCTTCATATTCTCTGGTGTGAGCATTATGTTGGTTCATGGATGATTAAATAATGTAGTTCTGTAGTAGTTCTTGATACATCTTCTTGAGCAATGCAACTAAACCAGGAAGGGCCCTTTGTGTGAGGCATCATTGCTCTCTTTTTATTTCAGTGTCAATTAGTTACAGCTATATTTTATGTTTTGTTAATGCTCTTAGTTCTTGTTAGTTGCAGTTGATTTGAGTGTGTTTTAATTTACATTGCTTACTGTTTGGTGTGTTTACTTTCCTACTGTTTGATTTCAATTCTCAGTTTGATGTGATGTATTGATACAGTGAATGATATTCATATGAATCTTCTGATTGAATAAAGTCTTGATCATTTTCAATTGTAGAAGTCAATAGATAAACTACAAATATATGATTAATTGATTTCGTGATTTCCTTATAACAATTCTTTACATGGCAAGAGGATTTAAAAATTTCTAGAACCATGACTGTATTGAATTAAGTTATATAGTAATTCATTTTCATAGATTAAATTGTGTTTTCATTTTCATAGATTAAATTGTGTTTTCATTTCAATAGACAAAGTTGGAAACTAAGGCCTAGCATATACTATGCATTACACTTCACAAGCTTACCAACCCAGATTGATGATTTAAATGTAACAAAATTCTCAAACGATAGAATTGACTGACAATGAGTGTACCAAACATGTTGATGTACATTGCCACTTCATTAGGCAACTTGTAGAAGGTGGGTCTATCGAGATGCAGTATTGTCCTATAGAGGATCAAACCACAAATATTCTCACCAAGGATTTGGGTCTTGAAAAATATGTAAAATTATGGGATAATCTTGGTGTAGTTAGTAGATTGACCATTAATGGAGGGTGTTAAAATACATGTTAGTTTATAATGGTCAACTAGATATTAGAATTAGGTATTAATAAAGTCAATTCGACTTTAGGTTAGTTTAGGCTTTTATGTCTTATTTTACTTTATCGATTTATCCCACATTCATAAAGTGGATTGACTCGACTTGATTGTAGCCCTATATAAGAAAACTTTCTCTTTCTCATTTAATATACAATACAAAGAACTCTTTCAAGTTATCTTGGTTTCTTTATCTGCTCGATTTCCACAATAGTGAAGGAGGCCAAGTTCATCATTGGAGGAGGTTGAGGCTACTTTACGAGTGTGCTTATGAAGGATGCCAAGTTTATTTGCAGGGAAATTTTATGTGTTGTGTGGAGGGGTGAATTTATTTGCTATTTGAAAGAGGGGTGTTTTATTTGCTATGTTTTCATTGTGTGAAGGAATCAAGGAGGTTGCGTTTTTGTTGTGTGGAGGAGGTATGTCAAATAGTCGACCGATCAAGGATATGTTTTTTTTTTTTTCTATATCAGACTCAATGTTTATTAAATTTTTAATGAATTTGCTAGCATATGAAAGGCTTGGTTTTTAAAATTTTTAATCAATTTGCAAGATTCTTATCCATGGCTCCTAAGTTCAAATCTAAGAGGCTTCTTGATCAAACATGGGAACACAATCTTTGAGTAGATTTGAAGGGTGACAAGCAAGTCAAATGTAAATATTGTCTCGTTGTTATGTTTGGGGGCATAAATAGGTTGAAACACCACCTAGTGAGAATCCCATGCAAAGATGTTGTAGTTTGTGATAAACGCCTTGTAGAAGTCACAATTCAAATGCAAGTTTCTTTAGATAACGTCAAAAAATCAATGGAAGGAGAGATAGGATGTATTTAGATAGAATTGGAGGATCTCCAGTGTCACCTCCCAATAGTTTCTCATCAAGTGTTTTTGCAAGTCTAAGTATCGCCTCTCCTTTCTTCCTTCCTCATACAACCCTAGGGGTTCAATCGCCTTGGATAGTTTAAATGAAAAAAAGAGGAAGGAGGTAGATCTGGTAGTGAGGAGGTTTTTGTACCATAACCTCTCATTTAACATTGCAAAATCTTCTTTTTATTAGCCCATGGTAGATGTTATTGAAGGAGCTGGCCCTCAATACAAAGCCTTCGCTTATAGTGCACTTAGAGGGAAAGTTCTAGATGGGGATTTAAAGTGTGTCAACGCACAATTGGAAGGCCTTAAAAGTCGTGGGAGAGATTGGTTGCACCATTATGTTAGATAGGTGGGTAGATAAGAGGAATGTAACAACCCTCAATTTCCTTTTGGCACGCCCTAAATGAATCATGTTCCTGAAATTCGTTGATGCATCCTTGCATTTAAAGGATGCAAATATGATATATTCAATGTTGGTAGAGGTCGTGGAAGAATTTGGGGTCAAACATGTTGTCCAAGTAATCACAGAAAATGCTACAAATTATGTTGTTGTTTCAATTAAGCTATGTGATAAATATCCTACCATTTTTTGGACCTCGTGTGTTGTCCATTGCATAGATTTGATTTTGGTGGACATATAGAATTTGTAGTGGGTGCATGCTATTGTTCATGAATGCAAACAAATAGCCATGTATGGGTGTTGAACCTTATGATAGATTTCACATAGGGCAAGTTCACTTGATCAGTTGTCACATGCTTTGCAACAAACTTTACTTTGCTCCAAATCCTTTTGAATGCGTACCAAGTATCGGGATGGATGTTTTGTAGTGAGAAATGGCTATATTGGAAAGACATCCTGAAACCTGATGTAATGCCTGTTAAAGTGTAGACTCTCTTTAGAGACGACTTATGGGAGTCTGTCATGGAGGTTGTTAGTATGACTAATCCTCTTGTGAAAGTGTTTAGGATCATAGATGGAGACAAACCACCAATGGGATACATTTATGAGGGCATGGACAGAGTCAAGGAGGATATCAATACTTTGTATGAGGGGAATTAATCTAAATATCTTCCCTTATGGGAAATTATTGATTCCAAGTGGGACAAACAATTACATTCACCATTGCATGCAGCTAGAGCATATCTCAATCTGAGCATATTCTATAATGAGGGGTCTAAAATTTAAAAAAGATCTCAAGGTGTTGTGAATTGTAATGATTTTCATTGAGAGGATGTACCTAGATCAAGACATTCAAGACACAATCAATATATAGTGAGATTTGTACAAAGATTCATCTAGTATTTTTTTATTTAATTCAACCCAATGTATTAAGGACACAAAAATGATGGGTAAAATTTAATTTGTATTACTACATTCTAATTTCCTAGTCTTTTTTTTAATATATATAACAACCCATTGGTGGATAGATTGTGGCTCTAAGACAACATATCTACTAGCATACCCCCTAAACGGGCAAATGGGAATGCCAAAGTAAATTGAGTGAAGTTTTCATAATATTGTTGTTAATTGGAACCATGAAGATATTGAAATTAAAATGATCTTATATCTACATGTGACTAATCTCCATTGGACAATCTCCTTTGTTGACTAATCCCCATTGGACAATCTCCTTTGTTTTTGGTGAAAATCTTGTATTTTTTGTGCTCAAATTGTGGGATTTCTTGAAGCAAACATATTTGGCTTGCTAGAAGGTGTTGATGAATAGACTGAAGAATGCACATTTAAGACTGTCCTTTAAAATTCTCAAATAAAGATACAACACTTGTTTCATTAAAAAGAGCTTGGAAAAAAAAACAAATTACATATACCTATGTTACCATTTATTACCCATGTTTCTACTTATACTTTCAAGTTAGATATACTTGCAACCATTTATCTACTTATACTTTCAAGTTAGATATACTTGTAACCATTTATCTACTTATACTTTCAAGTTAGATATACTTGCAACCATTTATCTACTTATACTTTCAAGTTAGATATACTTACAACTCATTATAAGTAAAATGTAATTTTTAATTTTATGAATTAATAAAATTAAAATTGAAATTGATATAATCTTTATAAATAAAAATAAAATAAATAGGGATTTATTTTAATTTTAAATCCAAAAGTTTACATTTTATTTTTAGTTATGAATTAATTTATATAAAAAAGTTAAAATAA
>JZKD02S0528323.1:0-16652 GCA_000966675.3 Picea glauca | reverse complement strand
ATAGATCGAATTCTAATTGTTATTTTATTGCATTGTTATGGCCATACTAGCATTATTGATATCTTATGGTACTGATATGGAAATCTTATACTAAAGGACAACATAAGTGGGATAGGAATGTGTGACTGTATTACCCCTAGATTATATGGTCTTACAACATGTAAAGGTATAATGTTATGGCATAATAAAATAAGAAGAAAATGTTAGTATTGGTGAGTCATCGACTAACGGAAATTAAACGAAGTGATTGATCTATACTTGTTTCCAATTGAGTCATAGGTAATGTTGATTCTTAACTAATGGTTGGTTATTGTTAGTGTCCTTCTGAATTGCGCCTTCTGTAGAGGAGGTGGTAGTTCACTAATTTTTGGTTGTACTTGGATGTAAATAATTTTTTCTTGGTCTGCTGGTGTCGGGTGGGATGTAGACACCTCCATGTTCTCCGCTGGGTTCCTTTTGCAGGGTGCTTTTATTTGATTGGCTTGGGGTTGGGCTGTTAAATTTAGGGTTAATAAATTTGTTGTTTATTTCTACGCTGATGTTTAGGGTCGCGCTAATTTTAGGGTTAGTACTATAATTGTATTTGTCGAAACCCACAGTTGTATGATATCAAACTCTTCGATCTGATAAAACTAGTCACTCTGTATATAAGTTTGTGTGTGGGATTATTTTTTGTGTAAAGAATATAGTGCTGTATCAAGAATCTTGGGCCCTTTAAAGGCAGGGTTTCCACTCTTGTGACACACCTCTAAGGTCATATCAGTAGTCACGAGCTCTTTAAAGGCAGAGTTCTCACCACTGTGACCTCTTGACAAAGATTACTAGTTTCTGCCTGAGCAGTCGGTCAAGAGCCTATTGGACATTCTCTCTCTCCAGAGTAGAGGACTAATATTAAACGCCTTGCTTTCCTATGAAAATATAGTAAAATCTACTACTATGGATTCTTCCTTATGTCTATGGTCGTTTAATGCTTGCAGTTACTTTTTGTGCGCCTTATGTGTATGGTCGTTTAATGCTTGCAGTTACTTGTTGTGCACCTTATGTCTTCTTGTTGTGATCATCGTGGTTGTGTGTTGTTAGTCATCGGGTGGAGACGTAGAGTCAAGTGTGTCTGTTTCCTTTTTACACGTGCATACACACCTTAAACAAAAAAAAAAAAATCACCTGTTATCAGAGTTGTTGTCGTAACGAGGAGGCTGTTACATATGGTATCAGAGTGGGTTCGACCCGCGGCTTGAGATTCTCTACGGCTTTCATTGACATGATTAGATTTGATTATACTGTTTTTGATCCAGTTGATTATGTGCGTGCAGGTAATCATGGTTAGAGGACGTCATGGAGGCAGACGACGGGGTGCTAGGGGAGGAGGCGTGATGCCTCCAGTAGAATCCACGCCTGAGGGGTCTAACCCCCAGGGAGGCGAGCAGGTTCTCGGACAGGAGCAGAGATATTTTCAGCGCATGTCTGAGGCACTGATCAGCCGATTGGATAGAGATGAGGCTAGGGCGCTGGAACCCTCTGAAGTTCCACTGCATGCATTGGTCGTTACAGGTAGCATTCATCAGGAACTCGAGAAGGTCAAATTTCCCGAGTTCTTTGGTGCCCCGGACGACGCAGCCGCCGAGGCATGGTTGGAGAATATGGTGATGTGCTTCGCTCGACTATGCTCGAGACGATAGGTACTGTCGTTGACCAGACCCTTAGTATTTTGATAGACCCAGGTGCTACTGAGAGTTTCATTTCTGGTGCAGCACTAAAAAAGATTAAGGTAAAGGCAGTCGAACAGGATGAGTTTAGCTTCGTAGAGATGGTTTAAGGAGCCAAACAGAAGGTTGGAGGAAAGGTTACAGGCTGTGCCCTTAACCTGGGAGAGTTTGTTAGGAAGGTCAACTTGTACATCACAATATTAGGATCTTATGATGTTGTGATTGGTATGGATTGGTTGGAATCACATGAGTTGATACTCAATTGTAAGAAGAAACGGTTGAGCTTGGTTGATGACGAAGGACAGAGATGTGTGATAGTAGGATGGAACCAAGGAGTTTCCCTGAGGTTTGTCTCTTCCTTACAGCTACGGAAGAGTATGCGCAAGGGGTGCAAGATTTATGCGATCCTTGCACTAAACGAAAAAGGAGCAGCAGAAGGTATAGAACACCTTGCGGCGGTGAAGGAGTTTGCGGATGTATTTCCAAAGGAGTTACCTGGGATTCCGCTGGAAAGGGAATTGGAGTTTACCATAGACCTGAAACCGGGGACCGAACCGATAGCTAGAATGCCTTATCAGATGTCGACCCTGGAGTTGCAAGAGCTGAAAATGCAACTGAAGGAGTTGTTGGACCTGGGACTGATACGCCCTAGTGTGTCACCATGGGGTGCACCAGTTATTTTCATACAAAAGAAGGACAGATCATGGAGGCTTTTCATTGACTACTGTCAACTGAACAAGGCTACAATCAAGAATCAGTATCCCTTACCAAGAATTGATGATCTGTTTGATCAAATGAAGGGTGCGACAGTGTTCTCCAAGATCGATTTGTGATTAGGGTATCACCAGTTATAGATCAAGGAGGATGACATCCCTAAGACCGCCTTTAAGATGATATTTGGACATTATGAGTTTACTGGTTTACCGTTTGGACTGACAAATGCCCTAGGAGTGTTTATTAGTTTGATCAACGGGGTGTTCCGTGAGTACTTGGACAAGTTCGTCCAAGTGTTCATTGCCGATATTTTGATTTACTCTCGTACGACAGAGGATCATGACGAGCACTTGCGCTTGGTACTACAGTGTCTGCGAGGGCACAAACTTTTTGGTAAGTTGTCCAAATGCTCTTTTTATCAATCGAGGATTCACTAATTAGGGCATGTCATCTCTGGCGAAGGTATCGCCGTGGATCCAGCCAAGGTCGAGGCTATTATGGAATGGCCTGCGCCGATGAATGTCACAGAAGTACGTAGTTTTATGGGTTTAGCAGGATACTATCGATGGTTTTTCGAGGGATTTTCGAAGATAGCAAATCCGATCACGGAATTGCAGAAGAAAAACAAGAAGTTTTTTGGACCGAGAAATGCGTGGAAGCATTTTGAAGGCTTCAAGAGTTGTTGACAACATTGCCGATACTAAAAGTCCCTGACATGGATGCAGACTTCTTGGTATGCACTGACACATCCAAGGAAGGTTTAGGCGGAGTCTTGATGCAAGACGGATGAGTGATTGCTTACATTTCGAGGAAACTGAGAAGGCATGAAGAGAACTATGCGATGCATGATTTGGAGTTATTAGCCCTTGTATATGCCTTGAAGGTTTGGAGACACTACCTTGTTGGACGAAAATTTGAATTAAAGAATGATCATTGTGGACTACAACACATTTTTTTACGCAAAGCGACCTAAACGTGCGACAACAACATTGGTCGGAATTGCTTAGCGAGTACGAATTCAAGATTACTTACATAAAGGGAACAGTGAACCGAGTGGCGGATGCTTTGATTCGGAGGCCATGAATCTTTTCGGTGATGCCTCTTCAGACGAATCTACATGAGAAGATTCTCACTTTACAGCGTGATGATGACTGGTACAAAGAGGTCGAGGGTTTTATCGGACAAAACACCATGATGGTACCATGATAAGAGGGATTTTCATTTGATAGCGATGGGTTATTGAGGTTTAGAAGTCGGATTTACATACCACCAAATGACGAGTTGAGGATGTTAATATTGAGCGAGGCTCATAGAGCACTTTACATGGCTCACCCACGAGTCACGAAGATGAGGGCAGACCTTAAACCCTTATTCTTCTGGAAGGGAATGAAGGCTGACATAGTCAACTTTGTGGCTATATGTCTAGAGTGTCAGTAGGTAAAGGATGAACATAGACACCCGACAGGATTACTTCAACCACATTCCATTCCAAAATTGAAATGGAAAGTTATTTCGATGGATTTTATTGTTGGATTTCCACTGACGGCAAGGAGACACAACTTGATTTTTGTAGTAGTAGACACTCTGACGAAGAGTGCTCACTTTATTCCTATGCATATGACGTATCAGGCACCTGACATAGCGAGAGTTTTCATCAGTGAGATTGTGAGGCTGAATGGGCATGCCTAAGAAGATAATATCCGATCGAGGATCGGTGTTTACTGGACGATTTTGGACGAGTTTCCAAGATTCCTTGGGAACCCAACTTAATTTTAGTACTGCATATCACCCAGAGACTGACGGACAAACCAAACGAACGAACCAAACCTTGGAGGACATGTTGCACATGTATGTGATGGACCAACAAAAGCGTTGGGAGGAATTCTTGCCTCTAGTAGAGTTCACTTACAACAACAATTACTAGAGCACCACTAAGATGGTGCCTTTTGAGTTTCTTTATGGGCGACCGTGTTGGACACCCTTGAGTTGGAATCGGCTTGAGGATAGGGTCCTAGTGGGACCAGAAGCGATCCAAGAAATGGAAGAGCAAATGCAAACCATAAGACAAAGGATTAAAGAAACGCAGGATTGATAGAAGAGTTATGCCGATGCGCACTGAGTCGACCGTAGTTACGAGGTCAGTGATCGAGTCTTCTTAAGGGTTAAACCGCATAAGAGTTCGATCAAGTTTGGAAAGGGAACTAAACTCTCTCCTAGGTTCGTGGGACCTTTCAAGATTGTGGAGAGAAAGGGGTCCGTGGCCTATCGACTAGCCTTGCCTGATTCTTTGAGGTGTATGCATGATGTTTTTCATGTATCTGTTTTGAGACATTATATTAGTGATCCTACGCATGTGATTGGCATTAGTTCCTTGCAGGTATCGGATGAGGGAGTGCTCATGGCTGAGCTATTTCACATATTGGATCATTGTGTTTGACAGCTATGACGTCGAACGGTAGATCAGGTCAAGGTCCTGTGGGACAGTTATAGTCTGCACTCGGTGACTTGGGAGGATGCATATGATATGCTCTAGCAGTTTCCATTTTTGTTTGATAGATAGACTTATGATGCTGTGATACTTTTATTTCGGCATTTATACTGAGAAACTTCGGGACGAAGTTTAGACCAAGAGGGGGTGTATGTACCATCCTGCTCTGGCACACTGAGAAAACTTATTCTTTGAGGACACTTGCTCGCAAGTGATCTGGACTTTTATGATGTTAAAACATTTGTCCTTGATTATGATGCATTATGATAGATGACATGATGTTTTACTGCTTTGACGTAGACAGGTGCTATTGACTTAGTTTTATTGAGTGTGTAGGGTTTTGGACCTTGAGGATGCAGAGGCATCGATGGAACCCCTTGGACTCTGGATTGAGTCAGGGAGTATGCTATTTGGGTTGATTTATTTACTGTGATATTTCATTGATTTGATGATATGATGTTGACATGTTCTGACATGATTGTTGATGATGCAAGTTGACGATAGCTTGCCAACCAGATTCACATATGGAGTAAAGGGGTCACACACAATTTTCAGAGAGGTTCAGGGAGAGGTGTGGACAACATCCCTACCACAGCCTACTAGCACTCCCGCCGTGGCTCGAACTATAGGTTAACGATTACCTAGTTCGAGAGGATCCATGATGTCGTGAGGGCAGACTATGACAGTCGCTCACGATGATTCTAAGGGGCGCGCAATAAGGTGGGGGCCTTATTCCTTAGAGCCCTTAGTATCCCACAACTTCACCTGGCGAAGTGTTGACTATGGGGGTTATTAAGGTCTACCAATCAATCAAGTTGGCGAGTGGCACCCTTGGAGCACGTGGTGCATCCTGAAGGGCAAGTCATGCAAAAGAATCACAAGAAGTGAGTGGCACCCTTGGAGCACATGGTGCATCCTGAAGGGCACGTGGCACGAAGGAAACGAATGAGGCGAGTGGCACCCTTGGAGCACGTGGTGCATCCTGAAGGGCACGTCGCATTGATGTTGATGAAGGAACAAACCTAGATGGCCCGAAGACTTTTAACACCTTAAGAAATCCTTAAAAATTTTCCCTAACTAAATGTTGCCCAGTTCAAAATCTAAGTCCTAAGTCTAAAACTTCTCTAGGGGTAAATTTTTGTCCGACCTTAAAAAATTTACCCTATCAAAAATATATCTATATATATGTGTATATAAAAAAAGAAAGACAAATTTAACATTAAACCCAAAAAAAACCACTTAAGATATAGTTTTAGTCTTCATAAAGTTGTAGGGTAAAATAAAAAGAATAAGAAATTAATTCAAATCCGTGGTTGTAAATTTGAAAAGAAGGATTTAATTAGTTAACTTGTGGAAGTATAAAAATATTTTAAAATTAATCATAAAAGGAAGGAGTAAATAGCGCACCTGCCATTTTGACTCAAATAAAAAGGGGAAAGATGGGGATAAATAAAAATTTGGAAACTTAGGAATGGGGGAAACATAATTAAGGAAAGAATTGAACTTATGGTAAAAAGCGAGGTCAACATAGTAAGGAATCTGCAATTAAGAACCTTCTAATTTGAGCTAATTTAGTAACTTCATTTTTAGGGAAATTATTTAAAACATGTAAAGGGATCTAGGAACACCTAGGAGGAATTTTTGGAGCAACTCTAGGTGGGTGAGGGAAATGAGTAAATTAATAATTTAAAGAAAATAATTATTGGAGGAAAGAGGGGGATGGACGACACTTGTGTGAAGGAGAATATTTAAAATAATTTTTTTTAAACTTAATTTAAAAGTGATTTAGGGAAAGTGTGAGGTTTGGACAAATCTATAAAAGAAAGGGAAGATGAGGAAGAAAGGGATCGGCTGTAAGCGTAACCTTACGCTACCGGAATTGTGACTTGACTGATTACTTGTGGGGAGTTGGGATTTCTTAGCTCGGATAGGAGTGGTAGCTCGGCCTTGCGAAGTGAGCTGGGAAGCTAGACTTACCATCTGGATTTTGTGTGGCCCCTTTGCAGCTCAGGGGGCTAAGGGGGAAGTAGAGTACCCCTAGCGAATGGCTGGGAGGTACTAGTGAGGTATCGACGGTCGACGAGCAGAAGTGACATCGAGTGATGTAGGAGCATCTCTCCATGCATCCAGCCAGCCAGCCAGCCACGTCAGCGTGCATGCATTCATATGCTAAAAGGGAGGCATAGCCTCATTTAATATTGTAATGAATGTAATTAAATCTATTAGGCTGGTGAGCCATAGAAGTCATGCCTTTGTGCAGGCGTTAGATAGGATCGACCTTTATTGTAGATCGACTGAGATCTAGATCCAGATTCTAGACTAGACAACCCATTGAATGTAATTGAATAGGGTAGGTAGAACTGGAGGGAAGCATTAAGAGCCCCTCAGGTAAAAGAGATTTTTAGATATCTCATTTAGAGTTAGACGAGTTAGAGATGAGGTTGTAAGAGAGGAGCTGGAGAGAGCTCAGGAACACCATTGTAAAGATACAGGCATTTTGCCATTTGTTAATATATAACAGAGCAGTTTTTCCTGCACTATTCTGTGTCAAATGGATGTATGTGTGTGTTCCATATATATATGTTGTAGATGTATGTTGATGTATTCTGCAGGAGTGTGTTTGATTTCAGGTTGAGGGTCTTTGTGGTTTCATGCTAGGAGGGCATGACAAAGCACTGTGGTCTCTGAACACTAGTGCACAAAGGTTGCACTTCTGAACTTTGAGGAGTCAGACAAAGACGTGCTGAGGCATAGCACCGAAGTCAACAACTCAGGAGGAAGACCTCAAGGTTGCTGAACACCTTGGAGGCAAGGCTGTGTAGGAGAACATAGTTGCAGACAGAATCACTGAGGATTCTGTAGGAGCTTTTCCAAGTGGGCATTGAGCATGTGTATAGAGGTGCACAGAGGAAGGAACTCTGCTGAGAGTCCAAAGGAAGCAGAATCGTTGAGGATTCTGGGAAGCTCTGCAAAGTGGGCATTGAGCAAGTGCATAGGTGCACATAAGGAGAACTCTGTTGTGAGTTCATAAGACAAAATCACTAAGGATGCTGAGAGCTCTGCCAGGAGGGAATTGAGTAGGTGCAAAAGGTGCACAGAAGGAACCCAGAACTACTGAACGTTCTGTGGAAGAGATACTCCGCCAGGAGGGCATCGTGAAAGTGTGTAGGCAGGCACAGGAGAACAGAGAACTCTTTGAGTTCTGTCATCTGAAGGAAGTATCCACTGAGGGATCTTCACTGGGCTATTGGATACCCAGAAGGCTCAGCCAGGAGGTTGCTTGAGCAAAGGACTAGAAAGGTATTTGTATGCTCCATCTGTGGGAGGAGGAAAGAAAACAAAATTCCCCAAGGGGTCTGAGTACTCGTAGAAGCTCAGAACAAATAACACTTTGTGCGCGAGGACTTCAGAAGAGGTGCAGGAGTCATCGAATTCTTCGGGATTCGATAGGAGAAGCAAAGCTCAGGAGGAACAACATTCTTATACACGTAGGGAGCTCAGGGAGGAGCAATAGGAGCCGTCAGATCGGGCGGAGAGAAGAGATCTAGGCCATCGATCAGTTCACGTTCAGCAGTGGAGTGCCAGAGGAAGTGCACGGGAGAGGAGGACCGACAGTCGTCGGATCTCATGAATGAATCCCGTCAGTCGTAGGATCAGGAAGAGTTGCGCGGAGGTTAAGCCTCAGGATAAGCACAGGGAAGGAAGATAGGTTTGGGCCGTTAGATTTGGTGTAGGGTCACCGACACCCATCAAATCTGTGGAAGCTGCATGAGGGTTAGCAGTCGGGATATCGGCCATCAGGCATTCGGGATTCTCAAGGTCATGTGAGTTGGAGTAGCACAAGTCGTGAAATCATGACGGGATCTGGACCGTCTGTTGGCAGAGGGACACGTGGCAGAGATCCAGTGCCATCGACATTTAGGCGCATCAGGAAATCGACATTCCCGTTGACAAGAGATCGAGGGTTGCGAATACATGTGCATCGCGACAGTAGAAACCCCGAAATCCTGATGGAAAGCTATAAGGCTACAGTCGTATGGTAGCAGGTCATATGAACCAGGAACATTGTCAGTAGGGCTAGTGCCTAAGGTGCATCTGAGAATCGGAGATCGGGAGTTGGAGAATGCTGTGATTCTCGACAGTGAAAACGCCGAAACCTCGAAGCCTGATAAGAGGTTTTTCACGTGGAAAATTGTCCACGGAAAGTGTTGAAGGCTGAGAGGAAATTCAGAAGGACCTATGGATCGGGGTTGCACAGTGATTCCGAGAGGAATCTCAAGAGCCAATTTTGGCTTAGAAGAAGGGAATTGAAATCGATCCTGTGAGCGAGTGAGTCGAGGAACAACCCTCGCCTGCGTCAAGTGGTATCAGAGCGAGTTCTTGTCTGTATATTTCAGGCAAGAGGAGAAAAGAGAAAGAATGAAAGAAGATAGAGTTGCTGAGGACTCTGTGAGGACTTGCTTGCAGGTAGGCAGCAGTCCATAGACAGGCAGCAGGACTGTAAGATGAAGCTGGAACACTCAAGGATGCAGAGTGACAGTAGAAGATCTGTCAGGGAGGTAGATAGACACAACAAGATGGCTACTGAAGGCCATAGAAAGAAGAGCAAGGAAGAAAGGCTTGCCGAATGGGATGAAGAAGAGACTAGAGAACTCTATGAACTAAAAGCAGACATAGAGAAGTTCGAACTGCAGATGCGGCAGGATAGGAGGATGAGACAAATGCACGAATTGCCCGTGAAGAAGGCAGCAAAAAAATGGCCAGTCAGAGAGCTGATGGTCATGAGACAGCGTGGACTATTGAAGAGATGGTTGAGGTATGCTGAAAACCTCAAGGCCACAGAGGAAGAGATGATTGATCAATGTTGGCTAGAGACTGGAAAGAGTCTCGATGATTGGGATGAGGAAGAGGATCTCAAGGATTGCCAGGAGGGCAGAGAAGAAGAGATTAAAGATTTCCAAGAGGGAACAAAGTTGAGATCAGCTGAAGATATCACAGACTGTCATGAGGACAGCCAGGAAACTTTTCATTGCTAGCTAGGCAATGATGAGAGATCACTAAGGAATATCGAAGACTACCAGGAGGGCAGCAGAAGCATCTTAAACTGCCAGGTGGGCAGAGAAGAGAATTTGAGACTGTCTGAAAGTCTCATCGACTCAGAGGAGAGTTCAATTCAGCAAGGGTTGCTGATGAAGAGGGGATCGGTTGATCTCATGGTTTGCCAGGGAAGCAATGGAAGTATCCCATACTGCCAGGTGGGCAGGGATGAACAAGGGAATTTGGATCAGCCTGAGAAGCTGACCGAGCAGATGAGACTGTCTGAGGGTCTCATAAATTCAAAGGTGAATTTACATCAGGAGATGCAACTGATAGAGGAAGAAGATCAGAATGATATTCTGATGATTGGGGGAATTGAAATATTCCTACCATATGCCCAAGAGGAGGCAGAAAGTTGTATTGCAGGTGCAACAATAGCAGAAGAACAGTCATCAGGGACTATCAAGGAGGAATTGGAGCAGACTTTGGAAGCTACCCAAGCAGAAGCAGAAGATAAAGAAGATGTAGCACTAGAGATGACAGCAGAAGAAGGAAAGGAGAATGAGAATTCTAAGGAATGGCTCCATAACTTCAGCCAGGAAGCTGAAAGAGTTGTAGCACTGAAGCTAGTAGCGAAGGAAGCCAAAGAGCAGGCAGGTAAAGTTATCACTCCATGGGAGATGGAGCTGAAGATGTTGGAGGATTGGTTCAACAATCCAGGGCCAGCAAGAGGACTGACAGAATTTGAACTGTCAGGGAGGATGACTAAGCAACAGGACAGTTAGGAAGAGACTGCAGAACTGAAGTTTGTAGCAGAGTGGCAATTGAAGGCCATAGATGAAGCTGAAGAAGATAACATGGGAGATCATAGCAATCTACCCATGTGCCAAAATTTTTTGTAGCTGAGGGGACTGCAAGAACAGAACCAGCCACTGGAGTAGCTGGATAAGGTGATAGAAGACATCAGAAGGCTGATGGTAGAGTCAGCAGAAACTGCCAGCGAGGAGAGGTTGAGCAGAAGAGCAACAATAGCAGCAACAATGCAGAAGTAGCAGCAGCAACAACAGAATAGAGCAGATGGAATGCTCTAGATATTTGTTTGGGATCCAGGAGGACTTCCAACATCTCAGAGGGGAAGCTCATGAGCAGGAGCTCATGATTTTTTCAGCTGTGGAGTATGATGCAGGAGCATCTCTCCATGCAGCCAGCTAGCCAGCTAGCCACGATAGTGCACATGCATTCTGTTAATGATATTTCTTGTAAGGGGGGGTTCAAAATATAAAGAATGGGTTAAAACCCACTTGTCCTAAGTTTGGGGTGCTAATGCGCCCATGATTAAATGAAAACCAAGTTCGGACGGTAGATATCACCGCGCCCGGATCAACGACGCAGGTGGGATTCCGGACCCCCCCTGCCTTTCTACCTTTAAGCGGAGGGGGGGGGTCCGGAATCCAGGGCACACCTCTTCAACGGCCCGGATCAGAGCGCCCGGATCAACGACGATAAGAGAAATTCCGGACCCCCCCTGCCCTTCTACCATTAAGCGGAGGGGGGGGGGTCCGAAATCAGAGGCGCAGCTTTCAGACGGCCGAGATCTTAGCGCCCGGATCAACGACGCTTGTGAAACCTCATCATTCCCAGCTGCTCTGTGTTTAGCCAGCGTGGACCCTTCTTCCATCATATCATCTTCCAGATCCACCTTTCTCCTGTTGCCATGTGTCATCTGTCCACCTCCCCTCTTTGGTCCGCATGGTCCTCCTTCCGTCCCATCATCCACTCACCACCTGCCACGTGTCCCTTTCCCTCCACGTCAACCTCCCCCTAAAATGTGTCCATCACATCTATTCTTCTACCTCCTTCGCTTATCGCATTTTTCCATGTGTCCCCCCTGTAACCTCTCTCGCCCCCTCATTGCTTCATACACCAACTCCCCGCTATTTTGGCCCCATCACTTCATTTCCATGCCCCACTTTTCACGCTAGCCTCCACGCCTATTATTTAGGCCATTCAGTTACTCCAGTTGGCAACGCGAGAGGCTCTCCACGTCCCGAAGGTGTCGAGTTGGCCAGGTCAGCCTCAGTCCCGATGAAGCAGTTATTGAAGCAGTTGGTGGTGGTTAGACATCGCCTCCGCCATAATGGGAAAGAACGACAATGAATTAAAAGCACGTCGATTCGCCATTGGAATTGTCAAAGAATTAGATTGCGTTTGACATAAGTTGCACGATCTTTCAGATGTTGACTGTCAGAAGCCATGCAGACGCAAAGCTTTCAATGCAGTGTCTCGGTTTCGTTGTTGTTGTTGTTCTGAGTATATCAAGGCATTTTTGCCATTTTTGTATCTATCGATGGTAGAGCTAAGCTCCCGACTGTAAGGTTTCATCAAACATTCTGGTTTCCTGGTCATGTATCTGTGTTTGAGACTTCTTGGTTTATAACAAACAATTCTTCTTTTTCATCTATGTTTCATCTCGTGCTAGGGAGTTCATAGTCGAAGGATTCGCGTGAATTATTGCAATCTTGTTATGATAAAGGATTTCTTGTGACATTATTGTATTCTCTGGTTTCTGTGTTTGAATGTGAAAGGATCTTGCATTCGAATGCTTTCTTCTCTAGTCTGTTATGAACCTGATGTTTATGATAGACCTTTGCACTCTTCTCATGCAAGTCTTCCCCCTACTCACCCTTTATTGCAACTCACTGTTTGAAGTTTATCAAGACCTCACTCGTCCATGCATGCCTGGCCTAGTTTCTATGTTGATACGATATTTTTCTGAGTTTTCCTCCATTTGATCACCCCTTTAAAACAAATCGTGACATTAAACTGATGGGCGTCAGGCTCTGCTCCTGCAAGCAATCCAGGAGTGACCTCTGGCTCCAACACATTCATATGCTAAAAGGGAGGCGTAGCCTCATTTAATATTGTAATGAATGTAATTAAATGTCTTAGGCTGGTGAGCCATGGAAGCCGTGCCTTTGTGCAGGCGTTAGATAGGATCAGCCTTTATTGTAGATTGGCTGAGATCTAGATCCAGATTCTAGACTAGAAAACCCATTGAATGTAATTGAATAGGGTAGGTAGACCTAGAGGGAAGCGCAAAGAGCCCCTCAGTAAAAGAGATTTTCAGATATCTCATTTAGAGTTAGATGAGTTAGAGATGAGGTTGTAAGAGAGGAGCCAAGGAGATCTCAGGAACACCATTGTAAAGATACATGCATTTTTCCATTTGTTAATATATAACAGAGCAGTTTTTCCTGCACTATTCTGTGTCAAATGGATGTCTGTGTGTGTTCCATATATATATGATGTAGATGTATGTTGACGTATTCTGCAGGAGTGTGTTTGATTTCAGGTTGAGGGTCTTTGTGGTTTCATGCTAGGAGGGCGTGACAAAGCACTGTGGTCTCTGAACACCAGTGCACAAAGGTTGCACTTCTGAACTATGAGGAGTCAGAAAAAGACGTGCTGAGGCACAACACCGAAGTCAACAACTCAGGAAGAATACCTCAAGGTTGGTGAACACCTTGGAGGCAAGGCTGTGTAGGAGAGCACAGTTGCAGACAGAATCATTGAGGATTCTGTAGGAGCTCTACCAAGTGGGCATTGAGCGTGTGTACAGAGGTGCACAGAGGAAGGAACTCTATTGAGAGTCTAAAGGAAGTAGAATCATTGAGGATTCTGGGAAGCTCTGCCAAGTGGGCATTGAGCAAGTGCATAGGTGCACAGAAGGAGAGATCTATTGTGAGTTCAGAAGACAGAATCACTAAGGATTCTGAGAGCTCTGCCAGGAGGGCATTGAGTAGGTGCAAAGGGTGCATAGAAGGAACACATAACTACTGAACGTTCTGTGGAAGAGATACTCTGCCAGGAGGGCGTCGTGAAAGTGTGCAGGTAGGCACAGGAGAACAGAGAACTCTTTGAGTTTTGTCATCCGAAGGAAGTATCCACTGAGGGATCTTCACTGGGGTATTGGATACCCAGAAGGCTCAGCCAGGAGGTTGCTTGAGCAAAGGACCAGAAAGGTATTTGTATTCTCCATCTGTGGGAGGAGGAAAGAAAACAAAATTCCCCAAGGGGTCTGAGTACTAGTAGAAGCTCAGGACAGATAACACTTTGCACGCGAGGACTTCGCAAGAGGTGCAGGAGTCATCGAATTCTTCGGGATTCGATAGGAGAAGCAAAGATCAGGAGGAACAACATTCTTATACACATAGGGAGCTCAGGGAGGAGAAATAGGAGCCGTTGGATCGGGTGGAGAGAAGAGATATGGCCCGTCGAGCAGTTCATGTCCAGCAGTGGAGTGCCAGAGGAAGCGCATAGGAGAGGAGGACCGACAGCCGTCGGATCTCACGAAGGAATCCCGTTAGCCATAGGATTGGGAAGAGTTGCATGGAGGTTAAGCCTCAGGAGAAGCACAAGGAAGGAAGACAGGTCTAGGCCGTTAGATTTGGTGCAGGGTCACCGACAACTGTCAGATCTGTGGAAACTGCACGAGGGTTAGCAGTCGGGATATCGGCCATCGGGCATTCAGGATTCTCGAGTTCGTGTGAGTTGGAGCAGCGCAAGTCATGAAATCTCGATGGGATCTGGACCGTCCATTGGCAGAGGGACACGTGGCGGAGATCCAGCGCCATCGACGTTTAGGCACATCGAAAAATCAGCATTCTCGTTGACAAGAGATCGGGGGTTGCGAATACATGTGCATCGCGATAGCAGAAACCCCGAAATCTCGATGGAAAGCTATAAGGCTATGGTCGTATGGTGCATAAGGTGCATTAGAGAATTAGATATCGGGAGTTGGATAATGTTGTGATTATCGACAGTGAAAACACCGAAACCCCGAAGCTCGATAAGAGTTTTTTCGCGTGGAAAATTTTCCACGGCAAGTGCTGAAGGTCGAGAGGAAAGTTAGAAGGACTTGTGGATCGGGGTTGCACAGTGATTTTGAGAGGAATCTAAAGAGCCAATTTTGGCTCAGAAGAAGGGAATTGAAATCGATCTTGTGAGCAGGTGAGTCAAGGAACAACCCTCGCCTACGTCATGAAGCGCGGGAGTCATTTGAGGTAGGCGATAAGGCAACGGTATGATGTTTAAATTGGTAGAGTAGAATGCATATTTGTTTACTCTGGAAATTAAAATTTTTTTGTTGTATAATCTTGTCTCTGTTGTTGTAATCCAGGAACCGATGAAAAATAATCTATACCTCGTCCATTGTAACTACGTCATTAAATGTCTACCTCGGATGTGGTCCCGTGCCGAATGGCTTGTCTTGCCCCCTGGTGTGTTGATAACCTTGAACTGGATTGATGGCGAAGTTCCTTTTTGCTTGATCACCGGATAAGTCTTTCTTTTCAATCTGTCTCTGCATAGAAATGATGGACGAATTTTGTCTTAAATCCTTGCCCCTTTCGTGTTTGCCCCAAAAAAAAATAAAAAATAAAAAATTTTGGGGTCTATGTTCAGGCTGAGGTTTTTCCTTGTTTCCGATCATTGGTTGAAACCTTGTGTTTCTGCGATACTCATTACGGTTGTATAACCCGGATATGGCGATTTCTCACTTACTCTATTGATGTATAGTTTCACCATCTTTGGAAATCACTGTTACGATGCTTGATAGTTGTACTTGGAGGCCAGTAATGGCGCAGTCATCTGTAGTAGTCACGGGCGCATTCATCCGGGTCTTAGAACCTATTGTCGTATTTAAATGATGGTGGGTAATTCTCTGATTCCAGTAGCTTCCTTGGTGAGTTTAATCCATGGCTGCGTGCATAGGGAGGCAATGTAAATGCAACAAACTATCCCTATGTGTAATGTGGAGAAATTCTGGGAGTTGTGTTTGGCAATTGCTATGTGTTGAAATGAAACTGTTGTGATGTAAAACAAAATGGTGATTTTGTTCTGTGTGGAAATGCAACATGCTGTGATGTAAACGAATTTGTGCTTTTGTTGTGTGTGGGAATGCCAAATGCTATGTTGTAAAATGAAATCGTGATTTTGCTGTGTGTGGAAAGGCAAAACGTGGTGATGTAAAATGAAATTTAGTTAGCAAGCTTATTTCTCTCTTCCCTTCTTTTTCTAAATCTTTTAAATTTTGTGTTTGGTATGCTGATTGATGTGCACTAAATCTCTGAGTCTGTTGGTCAATTTGTTGGCGTAGCCATGGGTTCTGGCGTGTTAATGCACTGAGTGGAATTGCCTTCTTTCTATCCATTAGGCCTGGCATTTCAGCGCCAGGATTGATCGCCGAATCCTAAATGCCAGTTTCAGAGTTGCTGATTTAGAATGGCCTTTAATGCAATAACAGTAACCTTCTTTTTGAACCTAAGGCTCTGAAAATCGTACCCCTGTGTGTCCTGCTGGCTGGGCATAAATTCCCTTACACCTGTGCGTTCTGTTGGCTGGACAGAAATTCCTTTACACTTGTGCATCCTGCTGAGTGGACAGGATTCATTTACGCTTATGTGTCTTGCTGATGGGACATAAATTTTACCCCGGGTGTCTTTCTTTCAACGTTGATTGTTCTTATTTACAGCTGAAACTTGGTTGGTCATAAGTTATCCTTAACTTGAATATCTCTACATCAAACATATTGGAGTATGCATAAAATTGTTCTTTAAATTTTCTTGGTGAATTCATTGTTTATGTTAATCATTTTTATTATGGACTTTTCTCTTTAAGTTTGGAAGGTACATTTATTTATCTCTATA
>JZKD02S0528322.1:260584-275506 GCA_000966675.3 Picea glauca | reverse complement strand
AAGGAAAACAATTTGTTCTTTGTCATAGGGATTTTTGCAACAAGTCTTTTAGTTTGATTAAGAATTGTGCAAATGTTGTTGTGGAAATTGCCATCATAACCATGGACCATTAATTTCCCTATACTCAACAAATTGTGTTTGATATTTGGTACATAGTAAACATCAGGAATATTTTTCACTTCACCCTGCTTTGTTAGAACTCGCACAACACCTTTTACTGATGCTTTGATTGAATGATCATCACCCAAACTAATTGTAGTAATAAGAGATGTATCAAGATTAGAAAGTAAATCATTGTGACCAGTCATATGATTTCTACATCCACTATCTAGCAACCAAACATCTTTGTCAAGAATTTGCTAAGATGCTTGACATGAAAGAAACAGAGTATCAGATGTTTCACTTTCTGTGACATTAGCTTTATTTCTATATTGCAACTTATGGCATTCAGATATATGATGACCCAACTTTTTACAATAACGACATTGAATTGCTAATTTACTTGTCCATCTCTGACCACGATCTTGTGAAGACGATCTTGACAACTTTGACTTGTCTTTTGTTTGTTCAGGTTTATCTCTTGTTTGAGAACGCCCTCTACCACATCCTCGACTATGTTCATGAAAACCTCTGCCTCTGCCTCTGTCCATGGACACTTTAGTCTGAAATGCATGTTCTAAAGTACTAAGATCCAAGTTCATCCTTGCTTCAGAAGATAACAATGAACCAATCAATTCTTCTATAGAAAAATTAGTTAGATCTTTCGACTCAAGAAGAGCAGTAACTACCATTTCAAATTTCTTAGGTAAACTTCTAAGAACATTTTCAACAACTCTTTGGTCTATGAGTTATTTTTCACCATTAATCCTAAGTCGATTAATAATACCCATCACTTTAGTCATAAACTGATCAACACTTTCTAATTCACTCATCTCGAGGGTTTCAAATTAAGTTCTAAGAGTTTGAAGTCTCACAGTTTTCACTTTATCATTACCCTTATAAGCTAACTTAAGAATATCCCATGTTTCTTTAGCGGTCTTGGCACCAATAATTTTAGGAAATATAGAATCATCTAATGAAACTAAAATATATGATTTGGCTTTTCCTTCTTTTTGCTTAAGTTCTTCTAACGTTTTTCTTTGAACAACATAGCCGCAACAACATTTGCATCAGGTTCTATGAACCCTGTTTCAACACAATCCCAACATCCCTGACCTTGTAAAATGGCTTTCACCTTCTCACTCAAAAAATCATAATTGAAACCAACTAGAGTTGGTGCTTGAATTGACCAATAACTAGACATTTTTCTAATTCCAAAATATCAACCAAAAACCTTATATATATATATATATAACTCCAAGTGAATTTTCAGATTTCAAAACTCAGAATTTTATAAATACTCTTCAGCAAAATGCAGAGTAAATAAAAATGTAACTAGGAAAAAAAAAGTCTGTAATTCTCAGCCACAGCCATGTTCCAATTCTGCAGTGGCTCTTTCCAAATCGGCGGCAGCACTCTGGCACTTCTTCAAACTGGCGGGCAACTTTTCTCCAAACCGGTGGCAGCTCTATGGCACTTCTTCAAACTGGCAGGCGGATTCTTCGAACTGGCTGGAAATAGGAATGGTATTCTTCACTGTGGAAGAAAACAGAAACAAACAGCTCTTCACTGTGGAAGAAAACAGAAGCAAACAACATTTAAACAACAAATCATAACAGGCAGCGTTCAGCAAGTATTCTTCTTCACGTTCAGCAAGTATTCTTCTTCAAGATCTGGGAGAGTCCGCACTCTCTGCTCCCAACCTCACGCTCTGATACCATGAAAACAAAAATAAAAGAAGAATAAACAAAAATACAAGAAGAATATCAGAAGAATGTTGGAAATGAACGCACTTATGTTGATTCCATATTAACTGTATAAATACTATAAATTGACAGTTTTATGGTTGAGAAAGAGGTGTAACTGTAAACCGTTTCACTAACTAATTGCATTAACAAGATAACAATTCTTAACAAATCCAACCCTTCCTGAACCTACCACCAGTAACCGGTGGAGAGAAAAAAAGATCGCGTGCATAATAATCTTTATAATACAATAAATGAATCAATGTTGGGCTTCCGTCTTTTCATTGAATCCTTATCAAACATGGATGGAATTGGATGGTTAATTGTTCTTTGTTATCAGATGGCGTTTAAGGTTAAATTATTGGTTACAGTTGTTAACTATGATTAAATTTGATTATGAATGTGATGGATCTGTTTTGGCATTTCAACCTTGCTTGGAATCCATCTTCAACCATGAGAATAACCATTTTTTTCCAACAAATTGAATTGAATTTGATTCTATCTCTGTTTTCAAATTCCCACCATGCTTACAGCTCATCTATAGCTGGAGAAAATTAGGACTTTCTTGTAGTAAGTTKTCCTGTACGTACTSGTTCTGAAAACGAACGATGTAGCTCTAACTTATCTGCTTGTGGTAATATTCAAGATTCCACATCGAAATCTATGTCTGCAGCTCACACGGATGTAACTGGTGTACCTATGGAATAATCCAGATTCTACATCCAAATCTATGTGAGTTAAACAGTAAAAGACTATTTTTTGATGCAATGGGAAGGGCGTACATTTATCCACCTCTTTCACCTTGCAAAAATCCYTAMTTTCATGAAAAACAGCAAGAAATTATTATATTTTTTTTTTGAGAAATTAAAAAATTWATTTATTTCAATCGATCCTGTCATGCCATTGCCAGTACCAGTTTGATCAAGTTACTGATTCCATCAAATTGAAAAAATAATTATATTTTAATTCAAATTTTAAATTATGTAAATAGCTATTTATATATAATATACCAAATTAAATATTACACTTTTATTTTGATCTAATATTAAAAATTAATTAACACTCAAATAATAAATATATATTAAAATTTTAATTTGATCTAATATTTAAAATTAATTAACATTCAAACTATAAATATATATAAATTATAATTATAAATGAGAGAAGTCGACCATTCAACTAATGGTAGAATAATTTGACCGGTGTCGAAATAGTGTCGATTATGTTGGTCTAGAAGATCCAATTGCTGGTGTCGATTATGTTAGATGAACATCCCGTCGGCCGTCAACGAAAGTAATTTTGTTGTCATCAACGAAAGTAGGCCGTCAAAATCACTGTAATTTTGTTGTCATCAACGAAAGTAGGCCGTCAAAATTACTGTGCGACTGGTGAAGACGTGTGATTTCTATATTTTTCCTTTTATCTTTTCATGATTTTTAGTTGGTCAATTTGATTGATCTTATTGGGAATTTTCATATCGTTTTGAATCAATTATCCACTGAAAGGTCGTTTATAATCATCTCCTCAGATTCATCATTGTTTTGAGTATTCATTCCACAATTCAATCATTTATTTGAGTTTTGATCAACTATTTGAATTTTTTATTCTTGATAATTATCACGTGTTCAAACAAGAGGTGTTTATTCTTGATAAAGTAATATTAATGTTGATTGCTTTCAATGATGCTAGGCATGGTCAATTTCTTGATAGTATAAGGTTGTGGTGTGTTGTATTTACAAATTAAACCTCCATCACCCTATGTTATTGTGGACATAACACTTTTCGAAATACTTCACATGTGATCACTAGGGATGTCATTTTGAAATGGGATTGTTTATATTTAATTCTTATTCTAGGTAACCAAACATTCTAGTAGTTTCGAGTTTATTATGACAAGACTAGGTTTGTATCGTGGCATTATGTTGGAGTTTGATCGAATTTTTATGATTTTTTATTTTGACACCTAATAGCCATGTGCATCTACCCTTGGGCTGAGTAATTTGAGGTTGAAGTACAATTAAGATTTACATGCCCATACAACTCCTTTTGAAACCATGATGGCTCACTCCCTTTGTAATTCTGAGATGGATTGACAATTTTACATTATTCTCTATCATGTATTGAGCTACCCGATTTCCCCTTTCTCATGTGAAACCATCTTTTGTGTTTAAATGGTGAACTTGCTCATGGCACTGGTAGCTTGATTTAAAATTGTGGTGCCTAGATCATTTAGTTATCTGATGATTCTCTTTTTCTTGTGCGAAGAGTGGGATGGAAGGATTTCATTAAAGCATTTCATGGCCATAAGTTTAGGGTTGTGAGGGATTTTTCCCATTCACTTAATGGTAAAATTTCTCGCGTGGTAAACCTCAAATTTTCTGTAGATGAAGCTTGGATAGGTAAAGCCACTCATTTGTCACTCATTGGTGAGAAGTTGTTAAAACATTGTCCTATCAAGAAGATCCCCTTGAGCAAGTTACTCAAGTCCAATCACTTAGCTTGCCATCGTAAAGGTATGAAAGTAACTTTGCTTAAGGAAAGGTGGCATAACATGGTCCTTATTATTAAGCAATATATCACTTGTGAGGGTTTCTACGGTTTAGTCTTTTACCATCAAATTTGTCTCGTTATGGTATTTTTGGGGTACAAGAATTAAACCTGTCTTTCTATCTTCTTAGAAGTATCAAGAAAATATCAAAATTCTTCCAACAAGGTTATAAGAACCCTCAGAAAAGCTTGTTTCGTTATAGTTTAATTCGATTTTTAGTTGAATTTAGGTTGTCTCAATTATAAAATATTGGGAAAATTTTGTTCTCAGAAACATTTTTACTCAAATATCTGTGAATACAAGGTACCCATTTTGAGAATGAAAATACTCATAACCTGGGTTATAATTTGAGGGATTTCATGGAAATCATAAGAATGATGATTATGTGAAAGAGATTGACCAAGACACACCTATATCAGTTAATCAAATAGTTGATGAAGCCATAAATGAGAGACGACTAGTGTGTCAAACTGATAAAACTAAAAAATTACCTAGCAAGAAGGGTTTGAAGACGGAAGAAGAAGATCATGCTTTAAATTTTAATAATAAATACCCTCTGAGTGTTGTCTTGTATCACCAAGAATCACGATCTTAGGGAAATATGCAATATGATTTTTCTTAACCTCCCTCATCCAAATTTATTTTCGGAACAAAATGAAAGAAGAGAAATTACAATGAAATACTCATGAAAATTGCCAAAAACAAAAAAATACAACAATACTTGATTCTATTAATGAAACAATTGTAAAGAGACTGCAAAAATGCAAAGTGCAAGACTCGCTAAAATGGTGGAAACTTTATCTCTGAGAAGAGATGTGACGACTACTCTCATTCACCAGAAGACGATTACAATGAGGCTCTGAAGGCCTTTTTATGATAAACATGAATGCCAAAACCCTAGACATAAAAAAAAACTAACCCTAGGAGATGAAACGCCAAAATGTCATGTGCGCCCCATTTGGGTAAGTTAGTACATTAACTTCTCGGGGTCGTAAATTTTGCATACGATCTTTGTTTTAAGCACATGATAGACCGTTTGAAAGGTATTTTCGATAAATGTGCATTATACCATCAAAATCTAAGTCCATCTATAGTTTAACTCTAGAAACCAAACAAACATTGTTTAAGGGCCCAAAACGGCCCTAGAAGTACAACAACATGTCCTAACATGAAAACATACAAAATAAGTGAGATGGATTAGGTGGGAGGCCACCTGTATCCACCTAGAAGATGTGTAGGGATTCAAACAACCCCAAAAGTGTAGAACCCACAATTACAAAGAAGTATAGAAGAACGTGTTGTACTAAAAACTTACAAGAGGAGCCAATTGGAACAGGAGGGTGGCCACCAATATCCACCTGGATCAATGCTCCCGCCTTAGGAAGAAATGGTCTCTATTGCGTTGAGTGACCAAGGAAGAGGGGAAATCATTTTTTGAATGTGAATCTCGGTGAGCTTCCTGCCTTGTTAGAGAACTTGTTTTTCTTGGCTTGTGGAAGACTATCACAAACCTATTACTTGTGGGGTTGAATCTGTTCCACCAACCTGTTGTCTCTAGGTTGGATGGGGCATTGCGTAGACACCATTGTAGGTGAAGAAACAATATATTTTGTCTCTTCGACAATTTGTTTTTTCTAGATAGAAGGTGTTGAGGTTTCAATGGTTATAGTGGTCTTATGTACATCCTTTGAATAGACTACGAAGACGATGAATTTTGAAGTATGAGAGATTACCTTGCGGTGTTTTTTTGGTGGCATAGTAGTTGGAACTGCCTCTCGTATCCTGTAGAGATGACCTCCCAGAGTAATAATGACATTACGGGGTCTAGAATCATAGAAAACAAGACGTTTCCACATATATGATTGGCCCAAAACAACATCACACACATCAAGAAGAAAAATATCACACATTACCTCATCCTTGAAGGGAAGGATGCCATAGGATAGGCGACACTGCTCGATGACATGAAGATCTCGTCCCTGGTGAAGCCACCTAATGTTTTATCATTGCAAGTGTAGTGTTGTTAACAACCCCACCATTTTGAGAACCTTAGATGAGATGAGTTTCTTATGGCTGTCATTATCAACAATGAAATGCAATGGGGTCCCCTTCCACCCACATATGGGAATGGAAGAGGTGCTCCCCCTCTTCATGATCTATGGGTTCTTCTAGTTGAATTCTTGTGGTAACAACAATAGCACTGGGGTCTGTGTCGATAATCTGTCTATTTTCAATATTTTCTGGATCGGATTTAGCTCTGTGTCTTTGACCTCGGCCACCAATGACTATTTCAAGCAGCATTCATCGATGTTGTGCCAGGGGCATTTTTGGAAGTCACACCACTTTCGAGTGTCATTATTCATCTTTAATTTACCTTTTTTGTCATGGGTCTTGGATTGGGTTTCTAGAGGTTGTTGGTTAGGGTCCTCTTTACCATTCTTTTGTTGTATATTTGCAGATCCGAATTCCCATTTGTTGTGGTGCCTAAATTTATTCTCAATTTTGACTGCATATCAATGGGAAGCTCATAATGTTGAGATGTTTAGGAAATCCATTTCAGTTTGGATGTACCTATGAAAATCCCCATGATATGTCAAAACCTTATGTTTCTCGGAGTCTTTGATACCCATCTTGGTGCACAAGGTATGGAAAGTATTTGTGAACTCTGAAATTGTTTGGCTCTTCTCTTGTCGCAGTGTGGTTCATATCGTGTACAAGTCTTCATATTTATCAACATGATAGTACTATTCTTTGACCGCATCCACCAATGTTTGACATGGGGGAGTGCCTTGAGCAGTGCGAAGGTCATTTTTTCCCTATCAAATTTTTTTTGAAAAGAGAAATAACCTTCTAATAGATTTAACCATTTTTCTAGGGCATCTAAATCTATCTAACCTTCAAATATGGGAATACCAAATTTATCTTGTACCTTGAAGGGGCTTTCATGCCCACTTGATGAATATGCTTCTCTTGTGGGCAGCCACCAAAGGATCTATGGAAAGTTATCCATAATTTTGTTCCTTTGTCGCGCAAGGGCTTCCTCAAGCAACATTTTAAAAGGTTCTCCTACTCCATCATATTTAATTTTTGTCTACCATGTGTTTTTTTTGGGATCTACATGACCGATATTGCAACAGATCGATTGGTTCGAGTCCCAACTTCTTGTACCCAAATCTTGTCGAGGACATGCACAAAAAAAAAAAAATGAAGAGCAGAATGCTCTGATACCATTGATCCATATTTATTTTTGGAATGAAATGAAAGAAGAGAAATTATAATGAAATACTCATGAAAATTTTCATAAACAAAGAAATACAACAATACTTGATTTCTATTAATGAAATAATTGTAAAGAGACTGTAAAAATACAGAGTGCAAGACTCTCTAGAATGGTGGCAGCTTTATCTATGAGAAGAGATGTGATGGATATGCTCATTCACCAGAAGATGATTACAATGAGGCTCTGAAGGCCTTTTTATGATAAACAGGAATTCCAAAACCCTAGACATAAAAAACCTAAACCTAGGAGATGAAACACCAAAACGTCATGTGGGCCCCATTTGGGTAAGTTAGTGCATTAACTTCTAGGGGTCGTAACTTTCGCATACGATCTTTGTTTTAGGCATGTGATAGCCCATTTGAAAGGTCTTTTCGAGAAATACACATTATGTCATCAAAATATGACTCCATCTACAGTTTGATTGTGGAAATCCAAAAAAACATTGTTTAGGGGCACAAAACGGTGCTAGAAGTACAACAAGATGTGATGAAATGAAAACATACAAAATAAACCATTTGTATTAGTTAGGAGGCCACCAATATCCACCTAGAATATGTGAAGGGATTCAGAGAGCCCCGAAAGTGTAGAACCCACAATTATAAAGAAGTACAGAAGAATGTGTTGTACTAAAAGATGACAAGAGGAGCCAATTGGAACATGTGGGTGGCCACAAATATTCACCTAGATCAATCCTACCCCCTAAGAAATCAATGGTCTCCATTACGCTGAGTGACCAGGGAAGAGGGGAAATCATTTTATGAATCTGAAGCTTGGTGAGTTGTGTTCCTTGTTGGAGAAGTTGTGCTTCTTGGATTGTGGAAGACTGTCACAAACCTATTACTGGAGGGGTTGAATCTGGTCCACCAACTTGTTGTCTCTGTTTTGGATGGGGAATTGTGTAGGCACCATTGTAGGTGAAGAAACAATATCTTCTCTCACTTTGACAATTTTGTTTTCTAGATAGAAGATGTTGAGGTTGCAGTGGTATTTTGTACATCCTTTGAACAAACTGCAAAGAGCATGAACTTTTAAGTATGAGAGATTACCTTGAGGTATTGTCTTGGTGGCACAGTAGTTGGAACTACCTCTGGTATCCTGTAGATATGACCTCCCAGAGTAATAATGACACTACAGGGTCTAGACTCATAGACAACATGACGTTTCCACATATATGATTGACCCAAAATAACATCACAAACATCAAGAGGGGAAATATCCCAGACTACCTCATCATTGAAGGAATGGATGCCACAGGATAGGTGACATTGTTGGCTAATGTGGAGATCTCGTCCTTGGTGAAGCCACCCAATGTTGTATCTCTACAGGTGTGGTGTTGTTGAAGGGTGTGTAGAAATGTTTCCATCATTTCGTTCCTTTTTCGTGTAAGTGCTTCCTCGAGAAACATTTTAAAAGGATCTCCTACTCCATCATATTTATTTTTTTCTCCCATATTTGTTTTTCGGGCTTAGTGCGGCCTATCTTGCAACGACTCGATTGGTTCGAGTCCCAACTTCTTGTACTCAGATATTGTCCAGGACATGCACAAAGAAAAATAAATGAAGAGAAGACCACTTTGATACCATTGATTCGAATTTTTTTTTGGAACAAAAATGAAAGAAGAGAAATTACAATGAAATACTCATGAAAATTTCCAAAAACAAATAAATACAACAATATTTGATTTCTATTAATGAAATATTTGTAAAGAGACTATAAAAATACAGAGTGCAAGACTCGCTAGAATGGTGGCATCTTTATCTCTTAGAAGAGATGTGACGGATACGCTCATTCACCAGAATATGATTTCAATGAGGATGTGAAGGCATTTTATGATAAACATAATGCCAAAACGATATACATCCAAAAACCTAAACCTAGGAGATGGAACGCCAAAAAGTGATGTGGTCCCCGTTTGGGTAAGTTAGTACATTAACTTCCCAAGGTCACAAATTTTGCATACGAACTCCATTTTAAGTGTATGATAGCCTATTGGAAAGGTATTTTCTAGAAATATGCAATACATCGTCAAATTCATACTTCATCTATAGTTTAACTGTGGTGAGACAAAAAAACACTTTTTAGGGGCCCAAAACGGTCGTAGAAGTACAACAAGATGTGATGACATGAAAACATACAAAATAAGTTAGTTGGATTAGGTGGGAGGCCACCAGTATCCACTTGGAAGATGTGTATGGATTTAGACAACCCCATAAGTATAGAACCCACAATTACAAATAACTATAGAAGAACGTCTTGTACTAAAAACTCACAACAGGAGTCGGTTGGTGTTGTACACACCTACCACACTTAGAGGGGAAGTGAATTAGTGTGGGGCTCTTTTTCCAAAAACTTCCCTCGTGCACAAAAACTCATCAATTAGCATTCAACATTTATTAATTACCCATTGTTTTCATTTATAACCAGTTAGATGTAGGCACATGTCAGAAACATATATCAGCAATATATCATTAACAAGTCATCATCACAATGGACACAAAGAACACAAGATGTATGTACAATTTTCCTTTTATTACGGACATCAATCCTTGGAGTTTATCAACAACAACTTGATAGAGTACAACTCTACAAGAGCCCTAGCTCTATATGCAAGACTCAACTTACATTCTCAGCACCAACTGAGATGAGGGAACAATCCTCAACAGATATCAATCTTTCAACAGGTATGTGACCTATCAGTAGTGTAGCCTACGTGTGAATGCACCCTGGCTCACTACAACTCGTGTGTGAATGCAGCCAGTGTATAATGCAACAAGCATATGCTTTTGAGAAACTAGGGTTTTGCTTTTCTTCACATGCTCAAATCCTATGCAACCTACAATCACTTTCTCTTCTATCTTCCACTGTCCAAACTGACCCAAAACCAGTCACAATACATCCAAGCTCTCCAATAGCTTGCTCATGCTCCACAACAAATCAATATGAATGCTATCTCAATCATGTATAAATAACTAGTATACCATAGCAATCATGTCACTACTGAATCACAAGAGTGTTTCTCACTCCATCCACCAAATCAAACGAATTGAGCCACATCATAGAATCCATATCAAGAATTCCCTAAGCATTCACAACATATCAAACAATAGCATCTATTAAGAAAATAATGTAACCATACCAGTGTCTTAGTGATATATCTGAGGCCATAGAATGCAGATCTGGAACCTGTCTCATCATCCAAGAGCTTGGCACCAGCTCAAACACAAATCTCCATGAGGTTCTTCAGTCCACGCTCCCTATACACAGTCATCCCGCATATACACTCACCCTATACACAACCAGCCCCTGTGTACATGCACCCTATACACAGAAAGCTCGTGTGGGCATCAGAAAGTAGGGTTTTCTGTGACTCCGAGACTTTTGTTGTCAAGATATCTGACATTGTCGAAACCTTGATGCGTCCATGCGATCCTCCTCTCACTCTCTTCCTCATAATAGATCTTCAATCATGCTCAAGAAATCCACCCCAATAATATTCTCTCACAAGAAACTCTCCATCAATACTCCACAAGATATTCACAAGAAGCTCTCCATTGATCCACAAGGATTCTCACAAAAAATGTGCATTTTAAAAGAGATCCTAGCTTCTTATTTATACTTTCATCTTCTAGGTCACTTAACCCATTTTTAGTTTACTTAACCCATTTCTAGGTCACTTAACCTATTTTCCTTATTTTAGGGTTAACCACTTTCCATGAATAGAAAGTTCTCCAATACTTTATCATTTAAATAATCCATCTTGATTTTGTCACTTTAATTTATCATTTAAATAAGGATTCTTCATTTTGTCACTTCACTTTATCATTTAAATAATGATTTATTCTTTTCAAGCACTTTTACTTCTTTGACCTTTTGGGGCTTCAAGCCTTCATATGGGGGTCCTCCACCTTCATAAGACCATAACTCTCAAACCGTGAGGAGTTATGTGACATTCCACATACCACCGGAAATGGAGTGACAAGCACTATCCATCTAGGATAGTTTCACCAACAACTTCATTGATTTTCATCTCATTATTCCACATACAAGCATGTGTCCTCCAACCATTCTTCTACGATAATTCATTTCATAAAGCGTCTTCCCATGAGGGATTTCACCATAAGGGGACCACTTTGGAGTTCATCCATTTTTGCACCTTATCAACCATGATAATACACTAATGATTCATCTTTGCATCGATTTTTTTCCACTTGGACATATATTATTCTCATCAAGGGCATCATATCAATCAATGACATCAATCAAACCATACCATTTACATATGATCCAACAATATCCCAAATAATGAAACCATTGGCATAAATGACAAACCATTTGCATCAATGACAAACCATTGGCATCAATGAAAACATGATCCAACAATCTCCCCCTTTGACATTGATGGTAATACCAACATTGATGTCAACTCCAATTACCAATATTGATGTCAACATGTAGAAAAGACATGCTCTACATCAATAGTCAATGTGACTATCTCTCCGCATCAATCTCTCTCCATCAATAGGCATCAATCATATCAATGTGATTATATTTTTTTTTATTATTATTATTATACCATTGTGTGATCTGACCATGAGAATACATCAATGTGATTATCTCTCCCCCTTTGACATCAATGGCAAAGGGCCATTCTCTTCTTGGGGTTGCTTCCCCTGTCTTGTTGTCGTTGTATAATCTCTCCCCTTTTGAACAAGGTATATAAATCTAATGTAAAGTTGAAAATACATCGAACATACTCTCCCTGTGACCATATCTCCCCCTAGAATTATGCTTTTGTGCTCTTTCTTCAAATATAGATCTCTTTTCTACGTATGCATCTAATAAATATCTCCTCCTAGAATCATGGGAAGAAGAATGACTCCCCCTAAGGGTATGTCTCCCCTTGTCTTCTCTACAAGATGAACAATATGCTATCATATGACGATCCTTGGACCTATTCATGCATCAAACTTGTGCCATACCATACATCATGAAACAAAAGATATGTCATCAATGAAATAGAGAATCATGAGCAATGTATTCACCAAGTACATCATGTACCAAGATGTGCCCACTATGCAGAACACCCATGTACATCAACCATGTACTTCAACAATGTGCCAAAAGATATCATCCATGAAATGTATCCACCATATGCCAACATCAATTATGCCAAACATGTGCATCTACCAATATGCCAACCAATGTGCATCTACCAATATGCTATACATGTACATCCACCAATATGCCAAATAATGTGCATCTACCAATCATAAGATATACCAGACATGTACACCACCAAATTATTTTACATAATCCAATAGATGAGCATTTGATCAACATTAATCCATACTCTTGGGTTAGTTCCATGCACCCAAGATTTATTTTATATCATAACCTTTTGTGATCTCACTCAGAACCATGAAAACCTGCAGAAAACAGTGTCAAAACCTGCAATGAACAATGTCAGACTCTGCAGTACAGAGTTATACCATCACATCAACCTCCAATCCATGTGCATTGCCTCTTTCCCAAGGCTTTACAATAGACACGCGGCCTGCTACACAACTAAGCGCGTGTGTACGCGACCTATTCAAGGTCAAAACATGTGGACATGTGACTATCACCACTGTTACCTGTGTGTGCCTTAGTAGATGACGCATTTAAACTTCCCTTCAATCTTTCATTCTGATCTAGTTGCTCTGTCTTCTTCACCCACTTATGTAGATGACCCTTCTCTTCAAAACTTGAGCTCTAAGTATCCATCTTTTCAAATATGTCTCCCTTTCTTACTTCATTCCTTCTTCTAGCCATGCTATTTGAAGTCCTCATCATGGAATTTCTTCTTGTGTTCCAACACTCCTGGGATTTGTGGCCAAATCCACTACAGTTGTAGGATCTCATAGAGTTACAGTGAACAACAATATGTCCTATTTGATCACATCTCCAACACCTTGTGGTGTTATAGAATCTTCCATTATATATCCTTTCACAATATCTACATTCAAAAGCTTTGTGACCATATCCATTACATGAATAACAATGCCCATGAAAAATACTTTCATACCTTTCCTTTGGTGTCCCAAAAATGTCTTCTTGATTTCTTCCTTGCTTTGTTCTTTTGAAAATTTCTTTGCCTTGTGTAGATGGTTGTTTTGCAACATTGTCTTCCTTCTTTGATGTACTTACCTCAAGCTTCTTTGAGGTTCTTTCTTCAACATGTTTATCTTCTCCTTTGTATCCAAGACTTGATTTATCACATGATGGTCGTTCACATTCCAATATTTCATCAAAGATTTGTGAGCTATTCAAGAATTTTTTTGACTTCCCTACCTTCTTTCTAAGGTCAACAATTTCACCTTCTAATTTGCAACATGAGTCTTCCTTTTCATTTATTTGAATCTTAAATAGTTCCTCTATTCTTATGGCTTCTTCAATTTGTGTCTTGAGATGGACAATAGCTTCAAAACTTTTACTAATCTCATCATCTATATTCATGTCTTCTTTTCCATTCTTTAGTCTTGTGATCTGTTCTTCCTTTTCTTCTAATTTAGAACTCTCTTCTTGTTATTTGAGAATTCCCTTTAACTTCAATATGTTCCTTTGACTCCTCCTAAGAAACTTCTTAGTGTTATCCGAAATATAGTTATAGTGTGTATAAAAATGATCACTCCTATATATATATAAACCCTCTTCAATTTCCTTTTGAAGCTTTAATACATTTCCTTCTATTCTTTTCATGGGATAAATACCATCAAACTTTACACAAACTATATCTACATCTTATTCTTCACTTGTAGAGAAAAATTCATCATCATCATCATTACATTCAAGGGCTTTAGAGTGTTCTTTACCTTCATTTGAAATATCCTCATGATCTTCCTTTTTGCCAACATTAACACATACTTATTTGCCTTCATTTGAAATGTCTTCAAGATTTTCCTTTGTGCTATTATCACTTGATTATTTATCTTCACTTGAAATGTTTTCAAAATCACATTTAGAAATAATGCATTCAAGAGTTTTTGATGATTTTTAACCTTTGATGATCTTGATGGAGTGGTCTTCAATTTCTTCTTTCTCTTCATTTCTTTGATATGTCTTCTCTATGTTTAGCCGTAGATCCTTGGCGAAAGTTCATTGTCCCATGCTCTCTTTGATAGGGCTTGAGAGTCCACTAAGAATTGTATTGAGAGCCAATACATCATTCTTCTTTCCTTCCCTTTGAGCTGCAAACTTTGACTTGTTCTTCA
>JZKD02S0528322.1:242666-260534 GCA_000966675.3 Picea glauca | reverse complement strand
CACTCTCATCTCTATTCTCCAAGTAGAATAGTTTTCCTCATCAAGGATTGGAACTTCATCATCCATTTGTGTGTCTATGGATCTCCTTCAAGCTTGTTAAGGCTTGTAGTGAAAGTCTGCTCTCATACCAATTGTTGGACACACCTACCACACTTAGAGGGGGGATGAATTAGTGTGGGGCTCTTTCTCCCAAAACTTCCCTGTTGCACAAAAACACATCAATTAGCATTCAACATTTATTCATTACCCATTGCTGTCATTTATAACCAGTTAGATGTAGGCACATATCAACAACATATATCAGGAATATATCATCAACAAGTGATCATCACAATGGACACAAAGAACACAAGATGTATGTACAACTTTCCTTTTATTATGTACGTCAATCCTTGGGGTTTATCAGCAACAACTTAATAGAGTACAACTCTACAAGAGCACTAGCTCTATATGCAAGACTCGGCTAACATTCTCAACACCAAATGAGATGAGGCAAAAATCCTCAACATATATCAATCTGTTAATAGGTACGCGACCTGTCAGTAGTCCAACCTGCGTGTGAATGTGCCCTGACTCACTACAGCCTGCGTGTGAAAGCGGCTAGTGTATAATGCAACAAGCGTATGCTTCTAAGAAACTAGGGTTTTGCTTTGCTTCACATGCTCAGATCCTCTGCAACCTGCAATCACTTTCTCTTTTGTCTTCCACTATCCAAACTGACCCACATCTAGTCACAATACATCCAAGCTCTCCAATAGCTTGCTCATGCTCCAAAACAAATCAATATGAATGCTATCTCAATCATGTATAAATAACTAGTATACCATAGAAATCATGTCACTACTGAATCACAAGAGTGTTGCTCACTCCATCCACCAAATCAACCAAATTGAGCCACATCATAGAAGCCATATCAATAATTCCCTAAGCATTCACAACATATCAAACAATAACATCTATCAAGACAATAATGTAACCATACCAGTGTCTTAGTGATAGATCTGAGGCCATAGAATGAAGATCTGGAACCTGCCTCATCATCCAAGAGCTTGGCACTAGCTCAAACACAAATATCCATGAGGTTCTTCAGTCCACGCTCCCCATACAAAGTCAACCCACATGTACACTCACCCTATACACAGCCAGCCCGCGTGTACAACACCCTATACACAGACAACTCACATGGCAATCAGAAAATAGGGTTTTCTGTGACTCCGAGACTTTTTCTGTTAAGATCTCTGACATTTCCGAAACCTTGATGCGTCCATGAGATCCTCCTCTCGCTCTCTTCCTCAGAATAGATCTTCAATCATGCTTAAGATATCCACCCCAATAATATTCTCTCACAAGAAACTCTCCATCAATACTCCACAAGATAGTCACAAGAAGCTCTCCATTGATCCAGAAGGATTCTCACAAAAAATGTGCATTTTACAAGAGATCCTAGCTTCTTATTTATACTTTCATCTTCTAGCTCACTTAACCCATTTTTAGGTTACTTAATTCATTTCTAGGTCACTTATTCTATTTTCCTTATTTTAGGATTAACCACTTTCCATGAATAGAAAAATATCCAATACTTTATCATTTAAATAATCCATCTTGATTTTGTCACTTTACTTTATCATTTAAATAATGATATATTCATTTTTTAACTTTACTTTATCATTTAAATAATGATTTCTTCTTTTCAAGAACTTTTACTTCTTTGACCTTTTGGGGATTCAAGCCTTCATATGGGGGTCCTCCACCTTCATAATACCATAACTCTCAAACCGTGAGGAGTTATGTGACATTCCACATACTACCGAAAATGGCATGACAAGAACTATCCATCTAGGATAGTTTCACCAACAACTTCATTGATCTTCATCTCATTATTCTACATACAAGCATGGATCCTCCAACCATTCTTCTACGATAACTCATTCCATAAAGCGTCTTCCTGTGAGGGATTTCACCATAAGGGGACCACTTTGGAGTTCATCCATTTGTGCAACTTATCAACCATGATAAGACACTAATGATTCATCTTTGCATCGATTGGTTTCCACTTGGACATATATTATTCTCATCAAGGGCATCATATCAATCAATGACATGAATCAATCCATACCATTTACATATGATCCAACAATCTTCCAAATAATCAAACCATTGGCATCAATGAGAAACCATTTGCATCAATGACAAACCATTGGCATCAATGACAAAATGATCCAACAATTGGAATAGGAGGGTGGCCACCAATATGCACCTGGATCACTCCCACATTTTCTTAAAGGTCATCATCAATTTCTAGGTCTTGTACTTATCCATAAGGATGAGTTCTTTTGTTATATGCTTCCTTATGTTGACGATTAACATATAGGTAGTGAGACTAATTTGAGTCAATGACCAAATTTTCAATCTGGGATGAGGAAATATCATTCTTTGTTAGTTTCTCTCAAAGAAGATATCGCTCAACTACAAGATAAAAATAAACACCTGAGAAAACAAAATAAATCATTAATTGAAAACCCTGAATGAGAAGTTGTCGAAATAAAAAAGACATTAAAAATTGTTGAAGGTCATTTGGTTGTTCAATCCTTTGGAGTGAATGCTATCATTACCTCATATCTTCAAAATATGACAAGTTCCAAATCGTGATGTCAAATGCTAATTAGATTTTCCTTTTGCATCCATACATATTTGAAGTTTAAGCACTGATGTACATGTTTGATTGGTGAGAAGGAATGTTTTCAAGGTATTGATCTTAGTTTGATTTTTTTTTATTTGTAATTAAATTAGTGGTAAACCTTTTTAATTTAGAGTAGTTATAGAATTATAGATTCTATAGCCACTCTTAAATCATATAATTCATTGATATATTTTGTCTTGATGGTTTACTGGTGTCGATTCAATGATATGAAGTTGGATTGTGATATGATTTCCATATACAAATTTAAGAATATAGTCAATTTAGATATGATTTCCTCACAAGAAATTAGTATATCTCACCATTTTTGGCGTACGTTCCAACAAGATTGTAAACTGTTTTGATACACTCAAATCAATGAGGTTTTGTTAGAGGTGGTTATGTCCATGTATTGGTTAGAGTTTCTTAAATATGGAAATCCTCATTTTTATGTATGGGATCGAGTTACTAGATAAACATTAATGTTATCCAAGTATGTTTTAGTTAAATGTTCTTTATTTCTAGATGGAAGTTGTAAAATTGATCTATTTGTATCATAACTCGATGATTATAAATAGAGTATGATAAGACTTGAGAAGCGGGCGAACTACAGAAAGGAAAAAATGAGTTTTATCTTTTCTAGACACCTTTTCTTTGTAAAATTTGTTTTTTGGAAGGAATAGTTACGGAGGCACTGCCAACAGTATATAGATCAAAATCTTAATGGAGTGATGAAAATTTGGGACAAACTTGGAAATTCTATTTTCATAGCTCTATATGAATTTATTTTGCCCGAGAAATAGAAGTTGATTTTCTTGTTCCTTTTATCATTGACTTCAATGGATTGAAATAATATTATGAACTTTGTTTTCAATATCTGCTTTATATACTTATAATCATATTCTTTTAAAATTTCTTTTAAAAGATAATGATGGTTTTATATCTCATCTATTAACTATAATTAATTCAGTTTTTCATATTAAAAGTGTTTTCATGATTTTGTTTTCTTGTATTACATTAACTTTTAAACCATATAATGTGCAGTGATTGAATAATAACATTTCTTCTATAAATTTTATTATTACATGTTTAATTTATAAAGGGAAGATGAATTGATTTTAAATTAGAATTTCTCTCGCAAGATAGGTTTTTTATTTAAAAGTTGTTTATTTTTTTGTAGCTTTGAAACTGCACCTTACTATTTTAAATTTTTATTTAGATTAGAAGATATTTAACAAAGTATCCTCTCTGGGAGAAAATCATCTTAGTGGGTAACAGATCCATAAAACCCATCATGAAAAACCATACCAAACATCTTGGGTTCTTCTCTAAGGATCTCGAACTAGGTTGTTTCTCTTGCATTGATAAGGAGGGCCTGAGGTAAATTAAATGATTAAATTATTATAGCTTCAAATTATTCTAATTAGTCATTATCCCGTAGGTTGTAATAATTTCATATCTATTAAGTCTTCTTATGTGTCATCACAAAACGCACCAGAAGACAGGTTGGATGACAAACTAACCTACATGGAGTCAATATTTTCATTGTTATAATAATCAATGAATCCTGCACAAATTTATGTATGGGAGTGTATTTTTAATTTTTCGTTAGTTAGCATTCCCAATGAAACAATTTCTCTCTTGTCTAAACTCAATTTTTATGGTGAAGAAAATATATCTACAAAGGATTATCTTAAGAAGTTTTGGTGTAAATGCATGAAGCATGATTTACATATTTAAATATTTTATGTAGCTTGTTCTCTCTCACTTTCATAGTTTGAATTAAATATTGGTTTGAATATTTTTAGGCCAACTCTATTTTCACTTGGTTTCAATTTGTGGATCAATTTTTAGATTCCTTTTGGGCTCATGATTATAATAAATTATGCGATGAACTAAATGCTCTATTAAAACCTTCACAAAACTTTTCAATAAGAATCAATTATGTTCTTCTTAAGTTCATCTTAGTGATCTACCTTGTGAATTTGATATTCTTAATCTTGTCTCAACTTTTTGTGCCCTTCTAATTTTGCAAAATCTTGTTGTAGATGATAAATTTGATACATATCAATAAATTTGTCCACATGATGAATTTTTCTCACAAATTAATCAAGAAGATGTTTCAAAAAATCATTTGCCTGTTAAGAACCAAATCCCTGAATATCAAATGTCATAATAGATCCAAAGATATCTGAATACAATCACCACACAAGATAAATGAAACCATATAGAAAACCACCACTTTATTATATCAAACCCTTAGGGTAGGTAAACACCATACAATGGATCTTATTATGGAAGGAATCTTCTCCTGTTCACTTTCCTCTTCGAGGGGGAATCCTCTTGTTGAGATACCACTCAAATACAATAATTCTCTTCATGTCCCATTACATTGCTTAAACCCCTTTATATACTTCTATCATCACCTAAGAACATTCTAGAGGAGGAATCTTCTAGAAGTAGAACCTTTTAAGAAGTCCTCTTACATTTATTATATCTAACTACCCATTTATTATATCTAACTACCATAGTGGACCTAGTCCACCTTACATTGAATGACCTCCACTATTATCATTATGGGCCCTCTAGGCCCCCCCACTACCTCTCTAGATACCTTTCATTCCACCCCCCTTATGAAAGCGTTGTCCTCAACGCTTGATGTACAACCATATACCAGGGTCCCATGGATAAGTGTGGACCATAGTGCCAAAGTAGACTAGAGAACCAGGGTCCCATTGAGAAATGGTAGCCAGCATGTTGAAGTAGTCCAACCGCCATTGTAAACCAGGGTCCCATGTCCAATTTCTCATGTGAACCCCACATGGAAGATATCGACACCTAATAACCAAATGAAAATGATGCTCCCAATACTGACACCTATCATGTGTATCCAAATAACAATATCCATCCACATAGTGGGAGATGATCAAAGATGAATATGGAAGAAACAATACCATTGTAGAATATGTAGGCTAGACATTGGTAACTAGCTCATGATGTCAGACATTGATGTTCTCTATAGAAGGTAGAGTAGAGTCATTAAATAAAATATGAAAGTGGTTGTCATCTCAGAAATGACAACTATCCATTTACCAATCATCGAAATCGCCCTCAAAATCTTACCAAGCATATATTTATTAATTATATTCATCCTTAAGGTCTTCCATAAGAAACATCTCCTGCATGTTATCCAAAGAATCTTGAATACTACAAAAACTATCATTGAGACCATCTACAAAGTCATCCAATGTGTCAAACAATTGGGCTTTGAATGCTTCAGTAATCTATAGAATTTATTTGAGGGTTTGAGAAGGAATATCCATATGATCACCCTATGAACCCTTCGATCCCGCATCTGTCATGAAAAAATCCAAAAAATATAACAATAAGTTACGGTAGAAAATCGCGGTTTTTTCTCGAAAAACCCTAAAACACTGTTGAATTTAAAATGCTCATAACTTCACTTCCCGGACTCCGTTTCGGCTGATTTTTTTTTTTTGAAAACTCAGATATGTAATTTTTTTTGGCAAATTCGGCCTCCAGCTACTACAGAAATTAAAAAAAAAAAAAAACATTTGTGTCGTCTCTGCGGAAAAATCCCTGAAAATTTGCAGATTTTAAAATTTCAATATCTTGACTTCGCGGACTTCATTTCAAACGATTTTTTTTTCAACTTGGGTGTTTTTATGAGAGGAATGTAGATCTTCAACCTGTGTCTTTAAATTTTGCACATAAATATACCAAAAATTTATGGAATGTTGTGGCCCTCTTTTTTCATTTTCGAAAAAAAAAAACTGCAAAAATAAAAAATATTTGCCCACAATATTTGCCAAGGAAAGTGGTCTGATACCAATTGTTAATAACCAAATATTGAATACAAGAGAACCACAACATATATACAAGAACAATACGAAAAATCTTCTTTATTATTATCAAACCCTTGAGGTAGCGCAACACCATACAATGGATCCTTTTATGGAAGGGATCCTCTTCTATTCACTTTTATCTTCAAGGGGGCATACTCCTATTGATATACCACTCCAAATATAATAATTCATTTAATATCCCCTTACATTGCTTGAACCTCTTTATATAGTTCTACCATCACCTAAGAACATTCTAGAGGAGGAATCTTCTAGAAGTAAAACCTTCTAAGAAGTCTTCTTATATTTATTATATCTAACTACTATAGTGGGCCTTATTTAATAATAGAGTGGACCTAGTCCACCTTACATTGAATGAAATCCACTATTATCACTATGGGCCTTCTAGGCCCCCCCCACTACCTCTCTAGCTACCTTACACTGCCAAAACCCCAAGAAACTTCCTCACCATCCTTTCCTATCAACAATTTAGAAAACCACGTCCTAGAAATTTTTGAATCTATGGATTCTACACAATTCCACGATGAAAGGATAGAAATGGAAGAAATGTCTTGTTATTTTGATGATTATTCTCTATATATACTCCATGAAGAGGATATGTATATTTTGTTTACAAAAAAAATTAATTCTACACTATGTAAAATTTTCATCAAGCATCTAGAAGGAGAACAACAAGTTGAGGATAAAATAATTCATATAGTCGAGGAAACTAATCATTCTTTTGAGTAATTAATTTTTGAATCCTCTGGCATTACTCATACATATTTCAACGAGTTGATTGTTGATCAAAATATATTTTTACTTTATTCTAAATTTTATTCTAATCTATTCTTGAATTCAATGACTAAAGAATACAAACATGTTACTAATTATTTTAAGTTTTCTAATATTTTGATAGAATAGATTGGAGATATTGATCCTCAAATTATTAATCTTGATCAAATTATTCTACCACATTCAAAATAAAGGCTAGGTACATTCCATGAAATTCTTCATGAAAGCATTGGTTTTCCAATCATACAGGAAGGGGTTTTAGGTGATCATATAGTGCTTGAAAGTTCATATTTTATTTTTGAAAATAAACGTACAAATCCCAAAGAGATTTCTTATAACATGTTTGAAATTTCATCACCAAATCATAGTTAAATTGATGAGGTAAGGAAACAAGAATCTCTTGAAAATTTCATAGGAAATAATTATTCTAGTTCAAGAGATCATTTTCATTTCCTTGTCTCTAAATCTTTTTACTCCATACATCCTAATTTATTCTTAGATTTTGATGTGCATAAAACTTTATCTACTTAATCTAACGATGTGCCTTTGAAATCTGATTTTTTTCATATGTTGATTGTTGGCAATTAAACTATTAAACATAAAACTAATGAATTGGGATTTGTAACACATGTTTTTTTCCTTTCAACCATTCACAAGGGAAGAAGGTAGATTGCAAGACATTTATATTTGATTAGTTGATTAGTGTGTTAAATGTTTTACAATGTATAAATTAATTAATACATTGCATTATTAATGTATCAATCAATTAATGCAATTACTTTATACATTAATGTAAATTAATACTTTAATTTATACATTACATTAATACATTAATATATCATTAATGCTATATTACATTATTAATATATTAATAAATGAGTGAATATATATTGGAATGTATCATTACATTATTAACATTTTAAAAGTTTAATAAGTTACATTATTGAATTAGTACTTTAATTTATATATTATAGTAATGTAATAATGTATTACTAGATACATTAATGTCCTTATATCACTACTTTATTAATGTATTACTTTATTAGTGTATTAATACTTTAGTAATGTATTTATTAATGTATTTATTGTATCATTAATGTATTATTTTATTATTTCATTAATACTTTATCAATCCATTAATTAATAATGTATTAATTAATTAATGCATTACATTATTAATGTATCAATCAATTAATACTTTACATTATACATTAATGTAAATTAATACTTTAATTTATTTATACATTACATTAATACATTATTATATATGACATTGATGTAATAATTAATTAATATATTAATGGTCGTCTCCAAGGCATGCCACTTTATAAAAGTGGTTGATATACGTCGATTGGTGTGATTAGTTTGGAAATGAGTAAAATGACGTCGATCAACGTATATCAACCACTTTTATAAAGTGGTTGTTGCTAATTGATTGCTGACATGCCTTGGAGACGAGCATTAATGTAATAATTAATTATTACATCAATATAATATATCATAATGTATTAATATAATGTATAAATAAATTAAAGTATTAATTTGCATTAATGTATAATGTAAAGTATTAATTGATTGATAGATTAATAATGTAATGTATTAATTAATTAATACATTATTAATTAATGGATTTCTAAAGTATTAATGCAATAATAAAGTAATACATTAATAATACATTAATAAATATATTACTAAAGTATTAATACATTAATAACTTAGTAATATAGGGACCATAATGTATCTAGTAATGATTATTACATTACTATAATATATAAATTAAAGTACTAATACAATAATGTATAATGTAACAAATTAACTTTTAAAACATTAATAATGTATTGATACATTAAAATATATATTGACTCAATAATTAATATATTAATAATGTAATATAACATTAATGATACATTAATTTATTATTAATTTATGCATTACAAAAGTTTTAATAAACTAATTAACTAATACATTAATAATATATGAGATGCATCATTAAATGCATTAATAAATACATTACTAAAATATTAATACATTGATAAAATAATACATTAATAATAAATTAATAAAGTAGTGATACATTGATCTTCATGTATTTACTAAACATTATTAAAGTATTAATACATTAATGTATAACTAATTAAAGTATTAACACATTAATGTATAACCTAACATGGTAAAGTCTTAATATAAATAGTTGACTATTGTTGACCATGATCATGGTTTCTTATGAATGACATTAATCTATCTAGTAATACATTATTACATTACCTTAATGTATCTAATATTACATTATTACATCACTGTACTCTATAAACTAAAGTACTAATACATTAATGTAAAATATTTAACTATTAATACATTAGTAATGTATTAATACATTAAAGTATATATTTAATGATTGATAGATACATTAATAATGTAATGTAACATTAATAATACATAAATAATGTAATGATGTATTTATGTATGAATGTAATGTATAAATTAAAGTATATAAAGTAACACATTAATTGATTGATGCATTAATAATGTAATGTATTAATTAATTTATACATTAATATATTGCTAAAGTATTAATACATTATTAAACTATTAATACAAGGTTTCTTATAATGACCATGGTTTCTTATGGTCATGACTATGAATAACATTAATACATTAATTTATACTATAATGTATTAATTTAATTAATTAATACACAAATACATTAATAAAGTATTAATGTAGTGATAGAGTAATATATTACTATGAAATTAATAAATCAGTAATACATTAAAGTACTACATTAACAATGTGACGTGAAAAAATGTTCATCACATTGCGATGACAGGGCGATATGCAACACATTGTAACGTGAACAAATGTTTGTCACAATGTGATGACAAGGTGATGCATAACACATTGTGACAAATATTTATGTTCATCACATTACGATGTTATTATCTACATTGTGAAAACATGGCTATGTTCGCCACATTGTGATGTGAGGTTATGTTCATCACATTGCAATGTTACTATGTTTAGCAGATTACATGGTTGACCATGACCATGGTTAACTGGTATACCTTCATTGACTTTTGGAAGAAAAGGTTGACTATGGTTGATTGTGGTTGGAAGAAAAGGTTGACCATGGTTGATTGTGATTGTGGAACTATCACATTGCAATGTTGATCATGCTTTATTCGTCACATTGTGACATCAGATTTTCTTCATCACATTCTCACATCATATTTTGTTCATCACATGACATCGTAAGGTTATGGTCATCAAATTATGAAGAAGGGTTTTTGTTTGTCACGTTATGGCATTGGAATAGGTTTGAAACAATTCAATAATGGGTTATATTCATCACATTGAGATGTGGGGAAATTTTCAACTCATTGCAATGTTGGTATGTTTGTCACATTGCCACATTGGGTTGTGTACATCACATTGTGACATTAATTTATGTTAACCACATTACGATGGCAGGTCTATGTCCATCACATTGAAATGTTTGTATATGTTCTTCACATTATGTCATTCATTTATGCTTGTCACATTGGAACGACAGGGCTATGTTTGTCGCATTGCGACGTTCATATATATTCGTCACATTGTGATGTCTGTTTATGTTTGTCACATTGCGACGACAGAGCTATGTTCGTCACATTATGATGGTCATATATGTTCGCCACATTGCAAGGACACGATAATGTTAGTCACATTGACGGGGCAATGTTTGTCACATTGTTATGACAAGGTATGTTTGTCACATTGTGATGACAAGGTATGTTTGTCACATTGTGACATTACTATGTTTGTCAAAATGTGACACTACCATGTTTGTCACATTGCAAAATTATCGCTATGTTCATCACATTGTGACGACATGGTATGTTTGCCACATTCTGGTGTTGTTATTTTTGTTAGAATGTGACGTTACCATGTTCATCACATTGCAACATTATGGATAAGTTTGTCAAATTATGACAACGGGGCTATTTTCGTCACATTGGGACGACCAGTCTGCTATGTTCATCACATTGCAACGATCATGCTATGTTCATCACAATACGAAAGTATGGCTATGCTGATCAAAATGTAATGATGGGGCCATGTTCAACACATTGTGATGTTACTATCTTGGTCAGAATGTGATGCTACCATGTTTGTCACATTGCGAAAGTATCGCTATGCTCGTCACATCATGACGATGGGGCTATTTTCATTACAATGCGATGATGAGGCTATGGTCATCACATTATGACCATGAGGCTATGTTCGTCACATGTGACAATATGGCTATGTTCATCACAATGTGACGACAAGGTTATGTTCGTCACATTTCGATGAAAGAGCAATGTTTGTCACATTGCGACGTTATTATGTTTGTCATGTGAAGATACCATGTTTGTCACATTTTGACAATATGGATATGCTCGTCACATTGCAACAACAGGGTTGTGCTCATCACATTGTGGTGATAGGGCAATGTTTGTCACATTTCGACATTAATATGTTTGTAATATTGTGACGCTAGCATGTTCATCACATTGCAACATTACTATGTTCCTCATGCTGCAATGTCCAGTTTTGTTAATTATATTGCAACGTCGAGTTATGTTTTTCGCATGACAAGTTTGGTTTATGTTCAAGACATTACAAAATAGATGTTCTAGCCAAGTTTTTAAAAAGTATATAATGAAGTGTTTCCTTTGTCACAAATATAGGAACGTTGAATTGATGTGATGTATTACATAGAAGGAAATTTAGAATCATACTTGTTCTAAGGACATTGATAGGAAATCATCTTTAACTTTACATTTGAATATTTTTACTTATTGTAAAGACATCGATAGGAAAACATCTTGAGCTTTGTAGATGATGAATTATGCTTGTTTAGGGACATTGATACTAAATATACTTGATTTATACTTGTTCTAAGAACATTGATAGCAAATCATTTAATAATTTATAGTTATTATAAGAGGATTGATAGAAAATCATCTAGAACTTCACAGATGATGAATTATATTGTTCTAAGGACATTAATAATAATTTTACTTGATTTATACCATGATGATTTATATTTGTTCTAATAACATTTAAAGGAAATCAACTTGTTTTATACTTTGTAGATGATGGTTTAACAAATTCTTATGTAATCTAAAAATACAAAAATATAATAACTAAAAATAAAGTTTACTTGTATTAATCCATTAATAAATATTTTTTTTAAGTTAAAAAAAAATTAAAAATCTTTCTCAAGATTAAATATATTTACAAATTTACAATGTTTCTTAAAGATTAAATATATTTACAATTCAAGTGGAGTAATATTTAATTATTATTATTTAAATTGAATTAAAATTTTTTATTATTATAAAATAAACCCTAATACAAATAATCCTAATTCTAATAGAAATAACCCTAACCATAATGTGGCCTTAACACTAACCCTAATTATAATAATAGTTGACCTTAAAATATTATTAATACATAATTGTTGACATGTTTAATAATTAATATTAATTAGTAATTATTGTATACAGAGTATGTGTATAATATACATAGATACCTAAAGTACCCCTTTATTAATATAATTAATTATGTGTATTAATAATAACTAATAATATAGATAAATATTATTAGTAATTAATAATAATTAATATATTATGTATAATAACAATAAAGTATTAATAATACTTTATTATCAATATTATTAATGATTACTAGTTATGAACAATAATTATCAATTCATAATATTCATTATTACTATTAATTAATAATAATAACTAATACTCTTTTATATCAATAATAACTATATTAATTATGAAAAATTATTAATAATGAGTAATATCATAAATGATTATTATTAAATTAATTTGTGATATTAATAATATAATATAATACAATATTAATCCCTTTTTACTATAATAATATAATTTTAATAACCCTAACTTTAACTTTAATATAAATAACCCTAATCTTATTAATAATTAATATATTATTAACTAATATGTTAACCCTAAGCCTATTAATTAATGTGTTATTAAGGTAGGAATGAGATCTCTAGAGTCTCCTCGACCTTCTTCCGAGAGATATACCACCATAAGAAAACTTAAACATATTTCATTCTCCAATAGAGCCACCTATGGCGTGTAGCATTAAACCAAGTGCACTAAAACTAGCATAGCCTCAAAGTGGCTCGTGAACCCCCAAAGGTTTCGGGGAAAAAGAAATCATGAAAATAAAGCATGAGTAAGTAACTAAGACACCCCATTCGAGCTTCTTTCATCATGACCTTCTCCACTATTGATTTTACTATTTGGTCAACCATAGGACACGACTCGCCATAAAAAAAAAACTAATTCAAATAATTGTAATAACTATCAGCCGGATGGGGATGAGGATAATGATAATGAGAATGATACAAAAAATACCTGGAGCTAAATAAGAAGTAAAAGAGGGAGAGTGAGGCGAGGTGAAATAGTTATCGCCATGATTGAATCAACACGCTTTTTTCATCACGACCTTCTCCACTATTGATTTTACTATTTGTTCGGCCATAGGACACGACTTGCCATAAAAAAAAAAATGGATTCAAATAATTGTAATAACTATCATTCGGATGGCGATGAGGATAGGATAATGAGAATGATACTAAGAATACCTGGAGCAAAATAAGCAGCAAAAGAGGGACAGTGAGGCGAGATGACATAGTTATCGCCATGATTGAATCAACAATATAGAGCTGTTAATCGCATTTGTGTATCAAACCCCAGGAAGGAAAAAGAGATAGTAAGTCTCGGTTATGTGGACGGACAACACTCCAGTACTGTGAATTGAATAATGGAATAAGATGGCTAGGCCAAAAGTTAAAACACACGGATCTGAAAAGCACATATAGATGAGGAAATCCAAAAGTTAATACAAGGAAGTTATGGAGAGTAAATTACATTCATTGATTTGGGAGGAATACTAAAAATATGTCAGTATCTTCAACTGTTAACAATCAGATTATAATTTTAGATTAAAAGGTGATTAATTGTGCCCATCTCCAATAAGTATAAGCCTTTAGGACCTAAATATCTGCCAAATGTAAAGCATAGAGGTTGCTGAAAATTTTATTCTAAAGGTCGAGCTACCTAAGACTTGTAGCATTAAATCAAGTGCACTCAAAAATTCTGCCAAATGTGTTAAGTCGAGCTTAGGGTGGTTGGTGCAACTGATAAAGCTTCTACTACAATGTGTTAGTGGGTGCTCTAGTTATGTCGCGTAAGAAAACATTGGTATCTTTGCAGCAGAATTATCTAGAAACATGAATCACAGTTTCATAATCAATTAATCAGAACGAATTAAAAATCTACCATAATCAATAAAAAATAATTTTGTTTGAAATTAAATTTTTTAATCCAAATTTGGTTGGAAGTATTATAGCCTTTGTACTTCGTTCAAAGAACGATTCGGTTTATAAATGACCTGGTAAGTATTGTTCAAATTGTATTATTAAAATTGAAGTAACAAAATCAATGATTGTTCCTGATAACTTCAAATTTCTAACATATAAACTGGTTATATATTATATTATATTATTGTGAAAAATTAAAAGGACAAAACGTGTTGCCTAACCTATGGATTAAACAATTTACTTGATAACTTTGAGAGTTTTCTCTCCAAGAGAATAAAAAGTTGAAATTGAATTTAGCATTGAAATCCAGACATTTTTCAGTATTTGAGGATATGGGAATCGCCTCTTGAACTTTGTAAAACATGAAACCCATGATTAATCCTGAAGTTGATTAAAACTACTTCGACTTCCAACACGCCAGCTGAAAATGGGGAATCTTGTAGCTTGTTTATACATGTAGAAAAGAAAGTTGATATGACAAGAAAGCAATATAAGTTCACAAGATTCGTTGAAACCTCAGGCTACCCATTATTTCCTATCTCTACATTAAATGAAACTGTTGTACACACAAAACTTTATGAGAGTATAAAAGGTTTGTATCTAATCTCTTAAAGTAAGCGAAGTTGTATACAGATCTTAGCTAGATCCTCTTAGATTTGCAGACCTCTCTAACATTCTATAGTTGCGTAGGAGACAACATTCCTTAAATCTCAATATAATTAGATCCTTTACTCGAATTCGAGAATTAGGTTCGCAAGAGTGGCAGTCCCGACTTTTAATTTGTAGTTATCATCCTTTCCTATCTCCCTTCCCTATCATCGGAACTCTTATTTCATTATATATATAAAAACAATGTATGGAGAAATTTTGACAAGTGAAATTATCCATCTATGTAAAGTTATTCTTATTTCAGAATTTGAAATATATATATATATATATATATTCTCGATTGTTAGAGTTATAAGAGCAGTGCAGTCTTATTGATGTACTGATTTTTTTAATAAAATGAATAGATAATTTATTAATTAAATCTTGGTTAAAAGTGCAAACGTAACCTTACATAATTATACATAAAATCTAATTATTTAATTGCACCTTGGGTAGAAGAAAAATTTAGTTAAATGAATAATGACTATATTAACTTGATAGCTAAGTCCACATTTACGATAAGTACAAAACAACACTATACATACCTTACATTTAAAATCAATAATCATTTGACAGTGAACTTAAGTAAACAATAACTGAAATTGAAATATCCATGCATCTGAACATTGCATAAATATGCCGATATCTAATTTGTACACTGCACTGGGATGCATCCCACAGGAATAATATTGAACCAGCTGCACTGGAATATAGTTGGCAATTACGCTACTCTGTTAATGGTGACCGTATAAAAAAAGACCAAATATTTTAAGTTAGTAAGCATTAATTACGCTACTGTGTGAATAGCCACTTTATGGCTTATATCGAAAAAATCTCAGTATAGTAACCTCTGTAATGAATTGTTTTCTGTATTGAAATTCACATCTATTGGAATTCGCAATTCGCATCTAGCCTTAACATTTAAAGAACCCTAGCCTTAACATTTAAAGAATCCTAACCCTAGATCTATATTTAAAGATCCCTAATAGTAGATCTACATTTAAAGAACCCTAGCCTTAACATTTAAAGAACCCTAACCCTAGATCTAAGATAATGAAAAGAGATTGAGAATGGCAAAAAAAAATAAAATGGTCTCCATAGAAAAGAAAGCAAATGCAAGGAATAACTCAAAGCTGGAAGGGAGATGTGCGCCGTTAAAAATGCACAGGATCTCCATTGATCCATAATGCAGACTCTCCATTGATCCATAACCGGAGGTGGAATTTGAAATGCAGGCCAAACCTGGCATGAAATTGAAAAGCGTATCCAGTTAAAAATTCACAGGCTCTCCATTGATCCATAATGCACACTCTCCATTGATCCATAATGTGGGGTGGCATTTGAAATACAAGCCAAACCTGTCATGAAATTGAAAAGCAGAAGGAGAATCGTGGGCAGAGGAAGCAACATACCGTGGGTAGAGGAAGCAATATACAACAACCTACGCCAATTTTCCACATCCTCACACCTGTCATTATAGCATTGATTTAAGTATTGTAACATCCCGCTCTGGTGCACTGAACAAACTTATTCTTTGAGGACACTTGCTCGCAAGTGATCCAGATTATTATGCTATTAAAACTTTTGATTTTGATTATGAGGCATTATGGGTTGATGACATGTTGTTTTATTGCATTGACATAGACAAGTGCTATTGACTCGGTTTACTAAGTATGCAGGATTTTGGACCTCGAGGATGCAGAGGCATCGACGGAACCCCTTGGAATCTGGATCGAGTCACGGAGTGTACCATTGGGGTTTGATTGTTTTACTATGATATTAGTGCATATGATTAGATGATATGATATGGATATGTTTTCACATGATTTGTTGATGATGCAGGCTGACGATATCTTGCCGACCAGACTCACATGTGGAGTAAAGGGGTCACGTACGACTACGAGAGATGTTGAGGGAGAGGTGTGGACAACAACCCTTCCACAGCTTACTAGCACTCCCATTGTGGCTCGAACTGTAGGTTAACATTTACCTAGTTCGAGAGGACCCACAATGTCATGAGGGAAAACTGCGACAGTCTCTCACGATGATTCTAAGGGGCGTGCAATAAGGTGGGGGCCTTATTCCTTAGACGCACTTAGTCTCCCACAAGTTCACCTAGCAGAGTATTGACTCCAGGGGCTATTAAAGTCTATGAAGTCAGTCAAGAGGTGAGTGGCACCCTTGGAGTAGGTGGTGCGTCCTGAAGGGCATGTCGCGTAAGAAAAATGGAGAGAGGCGAGTGGCACCCTTGGAGCACGTAGTGCATTCTGAAGGGCACGTCGCACAAGGGAAACATATTAAGGCGAGTGGCACCCTTGGAGCACCTAGTCTGTCCTGAAGGACACATCCTGTTGTTAATGATAGAGGAATGAACCTAGATGGCCTTAGGATGAATAACATGTTAAGAACTTTTAAAACACATTCCCTAATTAAATGTCTCCCAATACGAAAATTAAAGGTCTAGGTCCAAATCATGCTAGTAGTAAAACTTTATC
>JZKD02S0528322.1:186045-226927 GCA_000966675.3 Picea glauca | reverse complement strand
ATGATGATGTATATGATGTGATCTACTACGTGCATGTAAATTTTATGAATGTTTAAATGTTATCGATGATGATGTATGTAATGCGATCTATTATGTGAATGTAAACTTTACAAATTTTTAAATGTTATTGATGATGATGTATATTATGCGACACATTGTGAGAATGAAGAATTTTATGAATGTTTAAAATACTATTATAATGATGTTGGATATGATGCAATCTATTTGGGTAAATGATAATCTTGTGAATGGGTGTCGAAATTGAATTATGGGATATTATGAGATCTATTTCTAATTGAAAAAATTTGATGTAATTTTATCGGTACGGGGATACCAAATTGAAATGATGATAATATGCAATTACATGATGATAATGCATAGAAATGTATGAGTTTGTGTTACAGACTAATTTACAGGTTATGGGCTATGAAATAGCCAAGGGATAGTGATGATGAAAGTGGATATCAGGACCACTAACCGAGAAACATTATGGTATGAATATTGTATGTGAAATTTATATTGGTTTGGATGCATTGCTATGATATGCAGATCAATGCATGATTTCAAGTGATGACACTGCCCAAAACCGAATAAACGATGACAAAACCTCCAACAACACAGTGCCACTGTATATTCCATTGTAGGGTGTGGACCCTAGTTCTGTTAGGAGGGGTGAAGGCATTTTCCACCATGTATCCTCCATTGTAAGGTGTGGACCCTAGTTATGATTAGGAGGGGTGGAGGCATTTCCCACCATGTATCCTCCGAAACTTGAAGTCATGGGAGGACGGTCTTAGTTCACGCTCCCCAAGACGTGTGATGATGACTATCAGATGCCTGCTAGGGAAGCTTGGTCGAGATAACGACACTTCCACTTACGGGTTCTATTTGGAGTTAGGTCAATATAGTTGATGCTCCAATATAGTGTAGCAGAGGAAGGATAGGAATGGAGATGGAAGTAGGTTAGGGAGGAAGGATGAGTAGTAATAGTTGAGAAAGCATGGAGATCTGTCTTGTGGTGGAAGTCAATGTTTTTTTTTCTTGAAAAAAAAAAAAAATGAATATTCATTATTATGTAACTAAACCAAAGTGTTTAAAATAAAATTGTTGAACCAGATAAAAGTAATTAAAGGATTTCTCAAACAATTGATTGGTTTGTTGTCTTTTATAAAAGACTAGTCTTGCTGACTGGATTGAATGCATACATAATTTACTAAAGGATGTCAGTTTTGATTATTAGTACTTGCACAAGATTTCCATGTACTAGCTACACATGCATTTCTTGTACATATACACTAGTATGTATGAGATTTCTTGACTTACTTACTGACAACGTCAGTTATTTGTTATGAATGTGTGAACCATGTTTCTTTTCCTTTGTACCACGAGATACCTTAACTTCGGGACGAAGTTTCATGAAGGGTGGGTGTATGTAACAACCCTAGATGAATACATGCTTAGGGATTATCAAGTAAAATTTATTAGATAATTAATTGTCCTAATATGGTTTTAATTAAACAATGATTAGTATTAATAATATTAATTGATTATTTATTTATTAATTAAATTTTTTAACTTTTGATTAATTAATTAATTAATTAATTATTACATATCACACTCAATAATATTGGTAATAATTTAAGGGGGGCTTAATAATTTTAAATTGTTTAATTAAAATTATTTACGTATGCGGGAGGGGATAAGGCATTAAAGAAAGGGATAAGATATTAATGAAGGGGGGATAAGGCATTAAAGAATGGGATAAGAAATTAATAAGGGGGAGATAAGGAAATTAATGAGGGGGAGGAGAGTCGGTGAAGGAGGGATAAGGAAGGGAAGGAGTTTGACGGGAGGCATTCTACGAAGGTTGGGGGGATCGATTTTGGGAGCTCTGGGATTTTTTAGAGAGGGAGGTGAAATTTGTGAGTGGGATTGATACAGTGCACCGGAGTTGCTGGGGGTTTTGGGCACGGGGGGCAGGATATTCGTTGATATCCTGGAGCTAGGGAGCTACCTAGTTGGCAGGGAGGAATAGATTTGGGCAGTGTTCATAAGAGATCAAGGAGGTAAGCTGCGGACAAAGGGAGGGATAATAACATCAGGTTCAGGTACTTATTTAAATTTATGCATTGTTTTTCATTATGATTAATTAATTTTATTATCATTGATATATTTGATTGCGAACGTGCTAAATGAAGGTAACTTTTAAATTTTACTGCTATGTTTTAAATAAATGGTTGTTTATAAAATTTGGCTCTTACAAACAGGACCACTGTAGTGCTTGGTATATATTTTGTTTTAGATAAAAACTAATAAATTGTGTTGTTACAAATAGAAAAAAAACTTTCTCTGTTTTGGTGAATAAGTATGGCAGCTCAAGACAATGTAGAAAACAGGATGGAAGAAAATCCATAGCAAAGACCTCCTAGAGATACAAGGTAGAATAATGATGGAAGCTCACCCACAGAAGTGTTGGAAACAATGACGAACCTGATCGTTTAGCTACATATCTTTAAAGCTAACAATGAAAAATTGAAGAAGGCACAGCAAGAACAGCAGGAGATAAATGAAGTCCTGTTGCACAGTATAGTGACCAAGAAAATCCCAAAGGACAATAATAACGATGAAGAAGTCAGCAAGAGAGCCTCCAAGAACTCAAGTCCAGAAACAGAAAAAGGAGACAATTCATCTGAAGGAACACCTCCAGCTAAGGATGGAACTAAAACTGACAGAAAAAGAAAATAGGTAGACCACCTTGAAGGAGAATTTAAAAAAATTAAACCCGCTATATTTGATGGGGAATCCAGAACAGGAGAAGAAGCAGAAGCATGGATTTTGGACATTAAAAAAGTTTTTCTAAATCTACAACTATTCCAGCAACATGAAGGTCAGGATGGCCATCTACAATTTGAAAGGGAGGGCTAGTATTTGGTGGCAAGATCTGAAATTGGGCAAGGGCCTAAAGGAGAAACAGTTGGAATGGTTTGATTTTAAAAATTATTTCAAGAAACAATACTTTTCTGAAAATTATTATGAAAGGAAGATGAAGGAATTTTACAAGTTACGACTCAAACAGATGACAATGGAGGACCTTATAAATAAATTTATGGATTTGCTAAGGTTCGTACCATACATCCAAGAGGATAAAGTAAAAATTCAATGATTTCTAAGCTGTCTACCACAATCCTACAAGGACAGAATTGAGTTTGACAACCCCAAATCCTTAAGTGAAGAATTCAGAAAAGCATGGATGTGCTATGACCAATATAAATAGTGGGTAGAGTTTCCCAAATCCTGGAAGGAAAAGAAACAAGATCGAATGAACTAGCTGAAGAAGGGGTACTAGCCAGCTCCTTATCAGAATACAACGAAGAGTTTTCCAAGAAAGGATTTTCACTCCAATCCTCTGAATACTCAAGGCAGTCGAAAACTAACAAACCTGGGAGAGAAAAGGTTCAAGGATAGCTCCTGTGAGCCATTGAAGTGTTGGGAATGTGGAGAACCTCATCTCAGGAGGAACTACCCACGTTTGAGTTCAACAAACGGAACTTCTGTTCATAACCTGCAAGAATCCTCAACAGTGGGAGACATGGGCAGGAGCCTACATTGGATAAATGCACCCATCGACGGACGACAAGCTGACCACCAGTCCTCAGTAGTAGAAGTCGAAGGTAAAATCCAGGACAGTCGAATTTCTATTTTAATTGACCCCGAAGCAACATTAAGTTATATTACCTTGAAGGTAGTAGAGTCAAATAAACTTGAGAGACTGAAGCACGCAAAATCATGGCTTGTGCAACTAGCAACAGGTACAAAAAGGAAAGTAATTTACTATATTTTGTATTTTGAGTTCAGCCTAGATGGTCAAACTATAAGGACTGATCTAAACATCCTACCACTTGGATCTTATGATATGATTATTGGGATGGACTGGTTGGAATGACACAAAGAAATATTAGATTGTTATACAAAAATACTTAACTATAAAGATGATTCTGGCACCACCAAGACAACCCAAGGTATACCAAAAATGGTATCAGTCAGAAAAATTTCAGCAATGCAACTAAAGAAATGTGTGAGAAAAGGATGCCAAGTTTATTCCATCCAAGTGGTGAGTCTAGCAGAAAAGAAGGACAAGACAAGGTTGGAAGACTTTGTTGTCTTACATGATTTCAGAGACATGTTTGTGGATGAGATACCAAAATTACCCCCTAGAAGGGAAATATACTTCTCCATAGATCTTTTACCCAGTTTTTCCCCTATCTCAAAGGTGCCTTACTGAATGAGTCTACTAGAAATGACAGAATTAAAAATATAATTATAGGAATTGTTGGACAAAGAGTATGTCAGACCAAGTGTCTCACCTTAGGGAGCACCAGTCCTCTTTGTGAAAAAGAACGACAGCACCCTAAGATTATGTATCGATTATAGACAATTAAACAAAATGAATATTAAGAATAAATACCCCTTAAAAAGGATAAATGACCTGTTCGATCAAGTAGGGGGGGCTAAGATATTCTCAAAATTGGATTTACGATCTGGTTATCATCAAGTTCGGATAAAAGAGGAGGGCATAAAAAAAACAACATTTCGGACAAGATATGGACACTACGAGTTTGTAGTCATACCTTTCGGACTCACTAATGCCCCAACCACGTTTATGTGCCTAATGAATAGTATTTTCAGTGAGTACTTGGACAAGTTTGTGGTAGTATTCATCGACGATATTTTGGTCTATTCAAAGATGGAGGAGGAACATGAGGAACACTTAAATATAGTTCTGCAAACGTTAAGGAAGCACAAACTGTACGCCAAATTCAACAAGTGTGATTTCTATCAGAAGGAAATACAATGCCTTGGACACATAATTTCAGCAGAGGGCATTGTCGTAGACCCAGATAAGATGAAATCCATTATGGGATGGTTGATACCTAAAGATGTAGCAGATATATGGTCATTCATGGGAATCACCGGATACTAACACAGGTTTATAGAAGGGATTTCCAAGATAGCCTACCCTATCACATCATTACAAAAGAAAGGAACCAGGTTTAACTGGTCAGAGAAATGTCAAGACAACTTCAAAAAACTAAAGGAATTATTGACAATGACACCCATATTGAAAGTAGCAGACCCAGACAAAGAATTCACTATATGTGTCGATGCAAGTAAAGAAGGGCTAGGTGGTGTCCTAACTTAGGAAGGACATGTTATTTGTTATGAATCCTAGAAATTTAAAGAACACGAGTGAAATTACGTCACTCATGAATTAGAATTGGAAGCATTAATACACGCCTTAAAGATGTGGCGACATTACATAATGGGCAGAAGATTCCTATTATTAACAGACAACAACAGGGTGAAATATCTGTTTAACAAACTAGATCTTATCGCAAGGCAAGCAAGGTGGTTATCCTTTTTAAGAGAATTCGACTTCGAGGTTAGGCATATCAAGGGCAAGGAAAAAAAAGTAGATGACGCTTTAAGTAGAATAATCCATGGGTTATTTGAGATGAATTTCAGCAAAGAAAAAAGTGATCTGGAAGGAAGAATAAGGACGGTAGGTATTGATGACGAAAACTATACTAAAATGATGGAAGAATTACCAAATAATACCGCGAACTCAGATACACTAGATCTAAGTATCGACGAGAAGGGACTGCTATGATTTAAAAACAAACTTTACATACCAGATTCAACAGGGTTAAAATTAACAATCTTGGACGAAGTGCATAAGAAGTCGTATTTTGGCCACCCAGGTTACTAGAAAACAATAAAAACACTTAGGAAATTATTTTGTTGGCCTAATATGAAGGGTGAAACCGTGAAATAATTTCCTAGGTTCCAAGATTGTCAGCAGGTTAAGGCCAAGCACCAGCATCCAACCGACCTCTTACAACCATTACCAGTACCAGAATGGAAATGGGAGACTATATCAGTCGACTTTATAACAGGTTTTCCTAAAACTCAGAAATAGAATGACTCTATCATGGTTGTGATCGATAAACTCAGTAAGTATGCACATTTTATTCCTGTAAAGTCTACTTTTAAAGATATAAACATTGTTGAAATATTCATGAAAGAAATATTTAGACTTCATGGTATTCCTAAAATGGTGATTTCAGATAGAGACGTAAAATTCACCTCCACCTTTTGGAAGGAATGTTTGCAGGGTTCAGTACCAACTTGAATTTCAGTACAAGTTATCATCCAAAAACAAATGGAAATACTAAAAGGACAAACCAAATCATAGAGGATATGCTCCTCATGTACATAAGAACAAAGCCAAACAAGTGGGAGGACTACATACACTTGGTAGAATTTGTGTATAACAATGGGTACCAAACTTCAGCAAAGTTGAGCCCTTTCAAAGTATTGTACAACAGAAAGTGTATGAATCCAATTAGTTGGGATAACCCAACTGACAGACTCATGGTTGGACCAGAGATGCTCCAAGAAATGGAGAACATGGTAAGAAAGGTACAACAGAACTTGAAGGAGGCACAGGATAGATAAAAGAGCTATGCAGATATGAAAAGGAGATACCTAGAGTTTCAAGCGGGAGATCATGTATATTTGAAGATCAAAGCCTGAAAAATCTCGTTGAAGCTAGGAAACTGTGCCAAGATGGCACCTAGATTCTATGGGCCCTTCAAGATACTAGCTTGAATTAGACCCGTGGCATATCAACATGCACTGCCAGGGAATCTAAGAATTCATAATGTATTTCATGTTTCTTTATTGAAAGAATATGTTCACGACCCTACTCATATGATTGATTGGAACTTGGTACAGGTGGAACCCAAAGGTGAATTCCAGGTGGAACCCCTACGCATTCTGGACCAGAGAGAGATATCACTTCAGAACAGAGTTGTTTCTTTGGTAAAGGTGCAATGGAAGAACTTTAGTCTTGAGGATGCCACTTGGGAATTGGAGGGATATTTGCGGAAATCTCATCCAATCTTGTTCCAAGAAAGGAAATAACACTAGGGATAGTGTTTTATTGAATGGGGAAAGGATGTGACATCCCCCAAAATAAAATATTTTGGAAATTTAAATTTCTGGGAAATTATTTCATTTTTGGTAAATTCAAATTTGGAAAAATTTTGCCATTTTTGGCAATTCCAAATTTCAAATTTGTTAATTGTAATAAATTATTATGACTATTGGATTTGACCCAACTAACTATTTTGAAAATGACACATGTTTAAAAAACATAATATTTTATATTGATTGCAGGAAGACAAATGGATCAACCATGTTAAAAGCAGCTGACCATGACTCCATAAGTGGGGAACATGTTGGAACTACCCCTGGGCTAATTTTTACAAGCGACAAATTAGTGATTTGGCCATTGGTAGCCCCTAAAAATCAGGGATTCAAGAAGCTACAAAAATTCCAAGGAAGGGAAAAGACCTAAGCAGGTTACAAATAAGCATATGAGAGGAGGCGAGATGCTGCTGAGTATGCTTGGGAAAGAGTCTATTTTTTTATCTTTTTTCACTTGCTGTTATGAACACTAAAAGGGTGTGAGGCAACAGAAAACTAACTAAATTGAAGGACAATGTTATAGAGGGACTTCCAATTTCTCCCTTATGGACTCATGGTCAGGCAAGGGGGTGAATCAGGCAAATAATTGTGGTTGCTCGATTCTACGGCTGGGAGGAACTTGGTTGTTCCATTTGTCTTCTCAGCAAGTTTAGTTCAGATATGTTACTCTAAACTCTATCTGTCTGAATGATTCTTTTTATTGGATATACTGTACATGTTATAGCTATACAAAAAGGAGTTCTAGCATCTGTTTTTTAATGATTGTATAACTGTTGTAAGTATTTTCTTGTACCTAAATATTCAATATTCTACCTCTATTGGACGAATTAGTTATTACTCTAATGGGATCCTTAACGATGGTATGCATGCAATAACCTAGAACAATGGCTATTCGAAATTCAGTAAATAGACTATAGGATTTAATTATAGACTTAGTTCTGGAAATCAATTTTCTTAAAGAAAAATCGAATGTGTAACAATGAACGAACAGAGCAAATATATAAGTATATGTGTTTCAAAACTTTAAAACGGAGCCTAATATGTATCAATAAATGTATAGAGCTATTATATGCATACATATATATGTTTCAAAACCTTAAGCAAAGTCGAATATACATATCAATGAATGAACATACCCAATATATGCATATATGTGTTTTAGAACTTTAAAACAGAGTCTAATATGTATCAATAAACGTACAGAGCTATTATATGCATACATATATGTTCCAAACTTTAACAGAGTCGAATATGAGTCAATGCATGAACAAAACTATTACATGGATATGTAGGTTCAGCCTTTAAATAGAACCGAATATTTATCAATGAACGAACAGAACTAATATATGCATTTATTTCCATTCTATAAATTTAGTTTAAAAGAAAAAGACAAAATTTCATTCATATAGTCTAGAATGATGAAACATAGGGGAGTGAACAAAATCCAGTGAGTAATACTATCCTAAACAGGACGATTTAATCATGCTATCATTATATGACAGGGAAGTGAATCAATTGACTTTGCCGATACATCATTAACGTTGACACTTCCTACTTATTCTGTGCGCAGAAGGAATATAAGAAATTTAGGGTTGCGACTTTTCCATTTAGAATAACTAGCAAACCATTGCTTCGTATTTTTTTTTTACAAAAAGTTTTTCCAAGGGAGAATCTAGAGTAGTGCAATCGATTTGGAGGATACAATCTATCGAAAGGACAAAAGTTCTATAAAAGAAAAACACAGAGTTTTGGATTGTGAAACCTGCCTCTAAGTGATTCCTTTAGGGAAATATCCAAATAGACAGTTTTCAATAACAAAAGACTACCTAGATTGTCATCAACAAAATGCAATAATGATGGCCATTATAACTAGTAAATTTTTTATGAATACATTAAATCACTCGGGTAATATACAAAACGTCGAGGATAAGTCTTTTTCCAAATTAGTTATCACAACAGAAACACTACGAACAAAATCCTGTCATCCATGATTGTTTTAAGAAGCGAGTTGGGAGCCATTTTTTTTAATGGAACCTGAGTACCTTTGTCACGTTGAGCGAAGGCCGATATCTATGCTGAGGAGTGGACATCCCTACAGTCGGTCATCACAGGGAGGTGTTATAAAAGTATTAAACTTCAATTTATAAAATCGAATGTATAGTTTGAGATCCACAGGGATGTCAGACTACTTAACTTAAAATACTATGGCCTCTAGTGGCTGAGCGTGGCTATGTAGCATGACCCTTGATGGTGATATTGATGCGTGGAGCTTTTGGTGGGTACCTCAAACAAAATAAGGTCCCACCATTAATACAAATATTACCTCTTTCACGTATAATTTAAACAAATAATTAACATAGGAAATAACACTGGGAATTCAAGAAGATCAATCTATTATAAACAAAAACTTTGTATGAATAGAAAATGAAGAACGTGAGGAACGACATTATATATATGAACAATAGATGTGCTTGAGAAAATACCCCAACTCACTAACATATAAATTACCATAAGGCCACCACTATACTACAAATAAAATGCATCAAACACGGAGGATGACAGTTATGGTAGACCCTTTTATCTCTCTACGACGTATGAATGAACCCTTTCTGTGCTACACGGTTGTGACCTCCGAAAACAGTTGCTAATCTCAGAGTTAAATAAAAGAACTGATAGAAACCCACGGGACACAAAAAGAGGGCGCACGATCATGGTGGTATAGAGTAGGAACTCTCAGTAATAGGCTCTCTACAGTATACATTGGTATGACGAGAGAAAAACATGTAGACTCTAAACCTAATACAGGAAGGAAAGCTCTTTTTAAACAGACCCCTTGAACCCTTTTTTTAACCTAGGATTTGATAGTTTCATAGAATCTTACCAGGTAGGTGGATGTTGTTGCTGACTTCACCAATGATGGTTGCAGAGGTGGTAACCCTTCCCTATGCAACAATGCGTAATGCAGAACCCTCCTCTTCGAAATCACAAGAACATGAATGAGACTGCCAAAACCCTAGAAGGATGAATACCACCCTTAACCATCCGGGAAGTACAAGACAGGTGCTAGGGATTGGTTAGCACATCAGGATTGGGAAGAACAGGAGGACAAGGCGTCGGGACTAAGGCCCAATTAATTTCAGGACAGATTCTTAACACCTCCTGACGGATACACCTGACTCCCTTAAATGTCAAAGATACAAAATTAAACAACAGTATAACCATGACTGTCTAGTGTAAATGATCAGAAATTACACCTTGAATTTGAGGTGCTCCTTCCTTTACACCAACAAGATGTGGAGGGGTATTTAGTTAGTTATGAAATGACCTAAGCAGGTCGAGTCAGGTTTATGTTCGTTATGGTGGAGGCACAAATCGGATCATAACTAAAACGTAAACATCAGAGAAAGCACATTGTTACCCTCTCTTAAATCACCTTTAATAACAATAGTCATTCCTGGTACACTTTTGGATTCTAATGTCGATTTAGTTGGGTAGGAGTACAAGTAATTAATTTCAGGGTTATAAAAATGTGCGTGCAAAGTCCACTTCAGCCCGACGCCTTTAATTAGAAAGATGAAAATTCAAATCCTAGCGAATGGGCAAATACATTTAAGTATTAATATCTATATAGTAAGATATAAGAGCTAGAAAAATGCCTATTTTTCATTGGAACTTCTCGTATGTGTTAAATTAATATGACAAGGGTCACTCCAAGCCAAAAGGGAAATGTAAGCAACCATCTTGCGAGATGATAAACTTCGATTAGGTAGAGGATAATGTCCCTAGGAAAAAAAAATCTTATATGATAAATTTGAGGTTTATTACAACTACCCTGTTATTGCTCAATTAATTGATTATGTTAATCATTATGTTAATTGCTGTAATAAATTGTTATGTAACAGATATGTAATTACCTTGTTGATTTTCTACAACAATGTTATTAGCTGGCAGTTTCCTCCTCAATGATAATAAAGAGCTAGTGTGGTTAGTTCAATCATTATAGCTAGACTACTGTTGAGGTTTAATTGTTCATAAGTTCTAATGGTAGCATTCCACTTTAAGAATGTTAATATTGTTATTAAAGGTTATGGCTAGTTGGATGGGGATTCAGATTAATATAGAATTGTACATTTCGGTTGTAATAAATATTAAAATTAGTATGGTGAGTAAAGACTAGATTGCAAATTGTAGACTTGATAAATTAGATATGTAATTGATGTTAGTTGGATTTATAGATATCGCCTAAGTGGTAACTCAGAATCGCTAAATTGAGTCGTAATTCATGTTAAGTTCGGTTGGTAACTTGTTGACTAATGGAACTTAGACTGGTTAATTGATCTGTAATTAACACCAATTTAAATCATAGATATTGACCATTTAGCCTTAATTAATGGTTGGGTTGTTGACGAAGTCATTTTTATCTTGTGCTTCCCATTGAGGGTGTTGTTGTTCATTTTAATTAATGTCTGTACTTGGTTTGTAAACATTTAATGTGCTCAGTTGCTCACTGTAAGGGTTCTAGTTACTTTTGTAATTAATTTTGGGTGCATGGGGTTGTTAGGATGATTGTCCTTAGCTTAGTAGGCTTGGTCCTTCTTGTGTCGGGTGGGATGGAGACACCTCCTTGTTCCTCAGAACAGTCTCCATCCTTGAGACCTTAAATGGTCAAAATCGATGGGAACTCGGGATTGAGCATTGCTTACGTGTCTTGGAGGCCCTAACCATTGCAGGGTAGGATGGGTGGGTAGTCATTCTTATTCTTCGTCGATTGAATGTTGTACATTGCTTCCAGATGCTTGATGTGTTTTTATGTTAGGTCGTTATGTTGTTGCTGTGTGAGTTGCATGCGTTGTGTTCATCGTCGTGTTGCAATGTTGAGTATAATGTAATTATTACCTTCCTACACACACAAAAAAATAAAAATAAAAAAATTAAGGGTTCTTTTACCGGTTATACATCATAGGAATCATACTGGATGGAGATCTCACATGTGGTACCAGAGTGGGTTCAACCTGCAACTTGGGATCCATACATCTTTCGCTGATATTATTTGATTATAAGGTTACTAATTGAGTTGACCTGTATTTGTGCAGGTAATCATGGTTAGAGGATGTCGCAGAGGAAAACGAAGGGGTTCTAGGGGAGGTGGTGCGACGCCTCCAGAATCATCCACGCCCGAGGGATCTAACCCCTAGGGAGACAAGCAAGTTGTTGGACAAGAGCAGATAGCAGTTGGAGATGTGGTTGGAATGATGAGATCTTTTCAGCGCATGTCTGAGGCACTGATCAACCGTTTGGATAAAGATGAGGCCAGGGTGCCGACACCCCCTAAGGGTCTACCACGTGCTCCAATCAGTACTAGTAGAATTCACCATGAACTCGAGAAGGTCAAATTTCCCGAGTTCTTTGGTGAACCGGATGATGCAGCCACAGAGGCATGGTTGGAGAATATGGCAATGTGCTTTTCACTTCACTATTATACCTCCAAAATGAAGGTCTGCATGACAGTCTTCCAACTGAAAGGAAAAACTCTTCTATGGTGGAAGACGCTCGTACCATAGATGAACATGGTCGTCAAAGATGTGTCATGGGAACTGTTCGAGGAATGGTTATGAGAGAGATACCTTTCAAAGCAATTCATTGAGCATCAACTCAATGAGTTCAACACCTTATGACAAGGCAGTCGTACAGTGCCTGAGTGTGAGGCCCATTTTATGTAGCTACTCTGGTATGCTCCACATCTTAACACTAAGAAACTTAAGGTCAACAGGTTCGTGTTTGGCCTTAACGACAACATACATGCAAAGGTTAGGATTTTGATGCCTCAAGCCTTACATGATTTCATCCAGAAGGCCCTCATAGCAGAGGAGGAGCTTATCAGTGGGGGTCAAAGCAGGACTCCAGTGAGACCAACAGGGTAGGTGTCATCTAGTGCACAACAGCATCAGACACCAGCCAAACATACATCGGGATATCGTGGATTCCAGACGAGATCCACTTTCACTACACCTTGACGACCGACTCCTCAGTAGCGGACACCTTATTGGGGACCACAGCATCAGCAGTAGCGTCGACTGCACTAGCAACAATTTAGGCCTGTTTAGTAAAACAGACTAGGATTCTAGGCTAGAGGGTCATCACCTTATACTTCAGATACCAAGACTACTAGGTCGATCAAGGGGTGTTGGAAATGTGGGGAGCCACACTACTAGCGTGATTACCCAATGGAGAGGACTAGAGCATTTGGATCAGCCGAACCCACGACCATGGGAGATATGGGCAAGGCCCATCAGATTCATGCAGTGGTGAATAATCATCAGGGAGAGCATCAATCGACTATGCTCAAGATGACAGGTATCGTCACTGACCAAACCCTTAGTATTTTGATAGATCTTGGTGCTATCGAGAGTTTCATTTCTGGTGCAGCACTAAAAAGGATTAAGGTAAAGGCAGTCAAACATGACAAGTTTAGCTTTGTAGAGATGGCTTTAGGAGCCAAACAAAAGGTTGGAGGAAAGGTTATGGGCGGTACCCTTAACTTGTGAGAGTTTTTCATGAAGGCCACCCTGTACATCATGATCTTAGGATCTTATGAAGTTGTGATTAGTATGGAATGGTTGGAATCTCATGAGACGATACTCAACTATAAGACAAAACGATTGATCTTGGTCGATGATGAGGGACAGAGACATGTCATTGTAGGTTGGAACTAGGGAGTCTCTCTGAGGTTCATCTCTTCCTTGCAACTTCAGAAGAGTATGCGTAAGGGGTGCAAGTTTTATGTGATCCTTGCGTTAAATGAGAAGGGAGTAGTTGAAGGTCTAGAACACCTTCCGATGGTTAGAGAGTTTGTGGATGTATTTTCGGAGGAGTTACCTGGGATTCCCCTAGAGAGGGAATTGTAGTTTACTATAGACCTAGAACTGGGAACTGAACCAATAGCGAGAAATCTTTATTGGATGTTGACCTCGAAATTACAAGAGTTAAGAATGCAACTGAAGGAATTGTTGGACCTGGGATTGATACGTCCTAGTGTGTTACCGTGGGGTTCATCTTTTATTTTCATATGAAAGAAGGATGGGTCGTGGAGGCTCTGCATTGACTACCGTCAATTGAACAAGGCCACGATCAAGAATCAATATCCGTTGCCGAGGATTGATGATCTATTTGATCAAATTAAGGGCGCAACGGTGTTCTCAAATATTGATTTACGATTAGGGTATCACCAGTTACAGACTAAGGAAGATGACGTCCCTAAGACCACCTTTAAGACGAGGTTTGGACATTACGATTTTACTCTTTTATTGTTTGGACTGACAAATGCCCCAGGATTATTTATGATTTTGATGAATGGGGTGTTCCACGAGTACTTGGACAAGTTCGTCGAAGTATTCATTAACGATATTTTGATTTACTCTTGGACGACAGAGGAGCATGACGAGCACTTTCACTTGGTACTACAGTGTCTGCGAGATCACAAATTGTATGGGAAGTTGTCCAAATGCTCATTTTATCAATCGAAGATTAACTACTTAGGGCATGTCATCTCCAATGAAGGCATCGCCGTGGATCTAGCCAAGGTTAAGGCTATTATGGAATGGGCTACACCGACGAATGTCCCGGAAGTGCGTAGCACCATGGGTTTAGCAGGATACTATCGACGGTTCGTCAAGGGATTTTCGACGATAGAAAATTCGATCATAGAGTTGCAGAAAAAGAACAAGAATTTTGGTTGGATCGAGAAATGCGCGGAAGCATTTGGGACGCTCAAGGAGTTGTTGACAACAACACCGATACTAAAGGTCCCTGACATGGATGCAGACTTCTTGGTATGCACTGACGCATCTAAGGAAGGCTTAGGAGGAGTCTTGATGCAAGATGGACACGTGATCGCTTACATTTTGAGGAAATTGAGAAGGCATGAGGAGAACTACACGATGCATTATTTGGAGTTGTTATCCATTGTATATTCCTTGAAGGTTTGGAGACACTACCTTGTTGGACGAAAAATTGAACTAAAGACTGACCATTGTGGACTACAACACATGTTTATGTAAAGTGACCTGAATGCACGACAATGGCGTTGGTGTGAATTTCTTAGCGAGTTCGACTTCGAGATTACTAACATAAAAGGAACAGTGAACTGAGTGGTAGACGCATTGAGTCAGAGACCATGCATATTTTCGGTGCTACCTCTTCAGATAAATATACGTGAAAAGATTCTAACTTTACAGTGTGACGATGACTGGTACAACTAGGTTGAGGGTTTTATTGGACAAAACACAATGATGGTACCATGATTTGAAGTATTTTAATTTGATAGAAATGGTTTACTAAGGTTTAAAAATATGATGTATGTATCGTTGAATGACGATTTGAGGATGTTGATCCTAAGCGAGGCTCATAGAACAGTTTACATGGCTCACCCGGGAGTCATGAAGATGAGAGCAGACCTTAAACCCTTATTCTTCTGAAAGGTAATGAAGGCAGACGTAGTCAACTATGTGGCCAGATGTCTAGAATGTCAAGAGGTAAAGTTTGAACATAGACACCCAGCAGGATTACTACAACCACATGCTATTTCAAATCAAAATGGGAGGTTATTTCAATGGATTTTATTGTTGGATTACCAATGACGGCAAGGAAACATGACTCAATTTTCTTAGTAGTAGACACTCTGACGAAGAGTTCTCACTTTATTCCTATGCATACGATGTATCAGGCACCTGACATAGCTAGAGTTTTCATCAGTGAGATTGTGAGGTTTTATGGCATGCCTAAGAGGATTATATATGATCGAGGATCGGTGTTTACTGGATGATTTTGGATGAGTTTCCAAGAGGCCTTGGGAACCCAACTTAACTTTAGTATTGCGTATCACCTAGATACTGACGGGCAAACCGAATGAATGAACCAGACCTTGGAGGACATGTTGCGTATGTATGTAATGGACCAACAAAAGCGTTGGGAAGAATTATTGCCACTAGTGGAGTTCGCTTACAACAATAGTTACCAGAGCACCATTAATATGGCACCTTTCAATTTTCTTTACGGGTGACCATGTCGGACACATTTGAGTTGGGATCAGTTTGAGGATAGGGTCCTGGTGGGACCAAAAATGATCCAAGAAATGCAAGAGAAAATGCAAACAATAAGACAAAGGATTAAAGAAGTGTAGGATCGACAAAAGAGTTATGTCGGTGCTCACCGTGTGGACTGTAGTTACGAGGTCAGCGATCGAGTCTTCTTGCGGGTTAAACCGCATGAGAGCTTGATCAAGTTTGGGAAGAGAGATAAACTCTCTCCTAGGTTCATGGGTCCTTTCAATATTGTGGAGAGAAAGGGGCCTGTGGCCTATCGGCTAGCTTTGCCTAATTCTTTGAGGCTCATGCATGATCTTTTTCATGTATCTGTTTTGAGACATTATATTAGTGATCCTACACATGTTATTGACATGAGTTCCTTGTTGGTGTTGGATTAGGGGGAGCTCATGGCTGAGCCAATCTGCCTATTGGAGCATTGCAATCGACAACTATGGCATCGAATGATACAGTAGGTCAAGGTCTTGTGGGACAACTATAGTCTGCACTCGGCGACCTGGGAGGACGCATATGATATGCTCCAACAGTTTCCATTTTTGTTTGATAGATAGACTTATAATATTGTGATACACTTTATTTCCGCATATATACTGTGAAACTTTGGGACAAAGTTTAGACCAAGAGGGGGTGTATGTAACATCCCTCTCTGGTGCACTGAGCGAACTTATTCTTTGAGGACACTTTCTCACAAGTGATCCAGATTATTATTCTATTAAAACTTTTGATTTTGATTATGAGGCATTATGGGTTGATGACATATTGTTTTATTTCATTGAGATATACAAGTGCTATTGACTAAGTTTACTGAGTGTGTAGGATTTTGGACCTCAAGGATGTAGAGGCATCGATGGAACCCTTTGGACTCTAGATCGAGTCAGGGAGTGTACCATTAGGGTTTAATTGTTTTATTGTGATATTAGTGCATCTTATTAGATGATATGATACAGATATGTTCTTACAGGATTTGTTGATGATGCAGGCTAATGATAGCTTGTCGACCAGACTCACATGTGGAGTAAAAGTGTCACACACTACTACCATAGATGTTGAGGGAGATGTGTGGACAGCAGCCCTGTCACAACCTACTAGCACTCCCGCCATGGCTCAAACTGTAGGTTAACGTTTACCTAGTTCGAGAGGATCCATGATGTTGTGAGGACAGATTGCGATAGTCGCTCACGATGATTCTAAGGGGTGCACAATAAGGTGAGGGCCTTATTCCTTAGAGGTCCTTAGTCTCCCACAAGTTCACTTAGCGGAGTATTGACTCCAGGGGTTATTGATGTCTACCAAGTCAGTCAAGAGGCGAGTGGCATCCTTGGAGCACGTGGTGCGTCTTGAAGGGAACGTCGCACGAGAAAAATTGAGAGAGGCAAGTGGCACCCTTGGAGCACGTAGTGTGTTCTGAAGGTCATGTCGTGCAAGGGAAACAGATTCAGGAGTGGCACCCTTGGAGCACCTGGTGCATCCTGAAGGGCACGTCGTGTTGTTAATGATAGAGGAATGAACCTAGATGGCCTTAGGATGAATAACATGTTAAGAATTTTTAAAACAAACTCCCTAATTAAATGTCACCTAGTATGAAAATTAAAGGTCTAGGTCTAAATCATGCTAGTGGTAAAACTTTATCCTTTTTATTTAAAAAAAAATTTGATATATATATATGTATATATAATAAAATTAAAAACAAGATAAATAAATAGTATGATCTTCGTTAAATCTTGTAACATGGAGGGAGTAAGAAATTTAATTTATTCAAAAAAAAAAAACTATTGGAATAAAATTAAAAAAGAAAAGGGGGATTTAATTGTTTTATTATTTTTGATAATTTTAAATATACTAATTAAATGAGAAAAGGGAAAAAGGTTTAATTTCCACACCTGCCTTTTTGAGTTCTAATTAAAAAGGGGAAAGAGGAAAAATCTAAAATATTAGGAAACTAGGAAAAGAGGTAAATATAAAAAGGAAAAAAAGGAACATAAGGGAAAAAGTGGAAATTCAAACTTAGTAAAGTATCTACCATTTAAGAGCCTTCTAATTTAAACAGAACTAGAAATTTAATAATGGGAAAAGCCATTAAAACCTGTAAGAGAATTTGGGGACACTTAGGAGTGATTCTAGGAGTGATTATAGGAGTAACTCTAGGTGGGTGAGGGAAATAAAGATAATTAATTTATGGAGGAATGAAGGGGATGGGTGACACTTGTACGGGGAGGAATTTTTAGAAATTAAATTTTAAAAACTTAATTAAACGAGATTTTATGAAAGTAAGGAACCACAAAACTCTATATAATGAAGAGAGGAGATGGAGGTTGGATCTCTTTTGTTTGCGTAACGTTACACTATAGAAATATCTACATTATTGACTTAACTTGTGGGAGTTGGGATACCCATCTCGATGAGGAGTGGTAGCTCGGCCTTGCAAGGAGAGCTGGGGGCTAGTCGAAATCTATGGATAGTGAGTGTGTGGCCCCTTTGTGGCTCGGGAGGCTAAGAGGGAAGAAGAGTACTCCTAGCATTGGCTGGGATGTACCGATGAAGTCTCATCGGTCGACACGCAGTATTTGCAAGGAGCATGCGGGACATCCACTCAGAACAGGCAACGGTACGCTTTTTTCATTTTGTATGGTAAATTGTTTTAGAACTTATGCTTGAATCTACATTTTTACTTGGGTAAGTGAACTGATTGTCTAGATGGTTTTCTAAAATTTTCTTAGCCTAGCTTGATGATAGATTGACTCCCATGGCTTCATTTCCCCACACGTATTGACCACCTTGTTGTGTTGATTGTGACCTTCAGGTTGTTTAGCCTTCGTCCCTAGCTCACCAGCCCTCACCTGAGCAGTCGGCCAGGAACCTGATTTATGGTCATTACCTTAGTGTTAAAAGACCTATGGATCTCAATGTCCTACTTTTTTGTGCGAGGATGATGAGCAAAGGATGAACCTATTAGTCGTCTACCCTTGATGTTTGTCCCAGGCTGATTGTGGATTCCGCCATCTGGCAACGACCTCTGTGTGTGGATTATCAGGTGTCCTGGTTGGTTTTCTCTATGCCTTGACTGATAGAAACCCTACCAATAATTCCATGACCTTTCCCATTAGATCCTTGTGTTCTCTTACTGTTGTCTGCGTTGTATTGGGGTTATAGCATTGGAGGCACAAATTGATTTTCGGTCTGCAATTTTTTGGGTATTCTGGCAATGAAAAAAAAAAACAAATTGATTTCAAGTCTACATTTTTATAATGGTATCCTGGAAATGGAAAAAACATTCTTATTTTTTATTCTTGTCTGCATTGTATTGGTACTCTGGCAATGGGAAGAACGTTTGATTTCCTATCTGCATTTTATATTGGTGTCCGAGAGATGAAAAATGTTTTTGTATTCATGTCTGCATTGTATTGGTACTCTGACAATGGGAAGAACGTTTGATTTCCTATCTGCATTTTATATTGGTGTCCAGGAGATGAAAAATGGTTTTTTTGTATTGATGTCTACATTGTATTGGTACTCTGGCAATGGGAAGAACATTTTATTTCCTATCTATTTTTTATAATGGTGTCAGGGAAATGAAAAACGTTTTTGTATTACAGTCTGCATTGTATTGGTATCCTGGAATGGGAAAACTGATTTGATTTCCTATCTGCATCTTATATTGTGTCCGGGAAATGAAAAAAAACGTTTTTTTATTATTGTCTGCATTGTATTGGTATCCTGGAATGGGAAAAACGATTTGATTTCCTGTCTACATTTTATATTTGTGTCCAGGAAATGAAAAACGTTTTTGTATTCATGTCTGTGTGGCATTGGTATCCTGGCAATGGAAAATGAACTCATTTCCATGTCTACGTTTTGCCAACGTTTTCCCTTTTAAATGATGATGGAAACATGGATTTCCTTCTAGTGCATTTTGGGCACATCATTCTGCATATTTAAAATATGGATAGCCATGAATGTCCTTCTGGTGTTTCCCTGTAAATGTTTTTTACTTTTAAATTGAGACTAAGATTGTTGTTTAAATGCTCATGAATTTTCCATTCAAAACATGACTGATATTGATGTTTAAATGCTCATGATTTTTCTATCCAAAACATGACTGAGTTGTTTTTTAATTGCCCACGATTTTTTCCTTTAAAATGTGAAGAGATTGTTGTTAAAATTACCCACATTTCTACTTTTAAAGATTGAATTAGATTGTTGTTTAAATACCCACGATTTTTCCTTTAGAATGTTGTTGGAGCTTGTTGTAATTACCCATGATTTCTTTTCCTTTAGAATGTTGCCAGAGCTTGCTGTAATTACCCATGATTTTTGCCTTTAGAATGTTGATTGAGCTTGCTGGAATAACCATGAATTTACCAGAACAATTGCTACAATTAATTGGCTTGTTAATTGCAATGTTAAATTCTATATTAATTGCCTTACTAAATGCCAGAACAATTGTTACAACACTGTGAATGGTCAACAAATTCATACTTATTGATTAAATGTTGCAGCGAGTTAAATGGTTAACAGTTATGTAAATTGCCTTGTTATTGCGCTATTAATCGTTATGTTAATAGTCATATAAAGTGCCTCGCTATTGTTATATTAATATTTATGTTAATTAACATGATAATCACCTTGTTAGTGCTATATCACTTGTTATGAAAATAGTCATGCAAACTACCATGTTATTGCTCAATTAATTGATTATGTTAATCATTATGTTAAATGCCCTATTAACTACTGTAATAAATTGTTATGTAACAGATATGTAATTACCTTGTTGATTTTCTACAACAATGTTATTAGCTGGTAGATTCCTCCTCAATGATCATAAAAAACTAGTGTGGTTAGTTCAGTCATTATAGCTAGACTAATTTCGAGGTTTAATTGTTCATGAGTGCTAATGCTAGCATTCCACTTTACTAATGTTAATGTTGTTATTCAATTTTATGGCTAGTTGGATGGGGATTCAGATTAATATAGAATTGTCCATTTAGGTTGTAATAAATATTAAAATTAGTATGGTGAGTAAAGACTAGATTGCAAATATTAGACTTGCTAAATTAGATATGTAATTGATGTTAGTTGGATTTATAGATATCGCCTAAGTGGTAACTCAGACTCGCTAAATTGAGTCGTAATTCATGTTAAGTTCGGCTGGTAACTCATTGACTAATGGAATTTAGACTGGTTAATTGATCTATAATTAATGCCAATTTAAATCATAGATATTGACCACTTAGCCTTGATTAATGGTTGGGTTGTTGACGAAGCCATTTTTAACTTGTGCTTCCAGTTGAGGGTGTTGTTTTTCATTTTAATTAATGTTTGTACTTGGTTTGTAAACATTCAATGTGCTCAGTTTCTCACTGTAAGGGTTCTAGTTAGTTGTGTAATTAATTTTGGGTGCATGGGGTTGTTAGGATGATTGTTCTTAGCTTAGTAGGCTTGGTATGCTTGCGTCAGGTGGGATGTAGACACCTCCTTTCTCCTCAGAACAGTCACCAGCCTTGAGACCTTAAATGGTCAAAATCGATGGGAACTTGAGCTTGAGCATTGTTTATGTGTCCTGGAGGTCCTAACCATTGCAGGGTAGGATGGGCCGGTAGTCATTCTTATTCTTCGTCGGTTGAATGTCGTACATTGCTTCCAGATGCTTGATGTGATTTTATGTTAGTTTGTTATGTTGTTGTTGCATGAGTTTCATGCATTGTGTTCGTCGTCATGTTGTGATGTTGAGTATAATGTCATTATTAACTTCCTACACACAAAAAATAAATAAAAAAATGAAGGGTGCTTTTACTAGTTGTACATCGTAGGAGTTGTACCGGATGGGGATCTCACAAGTATAATCAATTCTTAATCACTTAAAGTGGCAATGAGGTGGTGAACAAGAAAATTTTTAATCTTATTTATTAAATGTAAAAAAGTAATCACCTAAAGTTATGTCTTTATAAATTAGCGGAAGTTAATTGATCCTCAAATTAAAAAATAAATTACTAATCTTGATCAAACAATTCTACCACATTTAAAAGAAAGGCTAGATACATTCCATGAAATTCTTCATGAAAGCATTGATTTTCCAATCATACAGGAAAGGGTTTCAAGTGATCATATAATGCTTGAAAGTTCAGATGCTCTTTTTGAAAATGAACATACCAATCCCAAACAAATTTCTTATAACATGTTTGAAATTTCATGACCAAATCATAGTAAAATTGATGAGGTAAGGAAAGATGAATCTCTTGAAAATTTTATAGAAAATATTTATTCTAGTTCAAGAGATCCTTTTCATTTCCTTCTCTCTAATTCTTTTTACTCCATACATCCTAATTTATTCTTAGATTTTGATGTGCGTAAAACTTTATCTACGTTATCTAATGATGTGCCTTTGAAATTTTATTTTTTTCATATGTTGATTGCTCATGATTCAACTATTAAATATAAAACTAATGCATTGGGATTTGTAACACCAGCTGATGTTTTTTTCCTTTCAACCATTCATAAGGGAAGAAGGTAGATTGCAAGACATTTATATTTGACCATTTTTTATAAAACCAATGCACCCATTATTATTGAAGTTGATGATTATTTTACTCATAAAAAACATTTGCTTTTGAATTATGTACATGATAATCAAATATTTGATAATTTGATTTCTATAACTTTCGATCACCACAAATTTATATCTATTTATTTGATTAATCTATAGTTCTTGGTTCTTTGAATGAAAGCATTAAAATTAAATTTTTAAACATCACCACACTTCAGATTTGTTCATTGACTATGATAGATCCTCATTTTTTTAGTTTTCCAATCAATCTACTATTTATGAATCTTATTCAAGAAGGTTATAGTCTGCATTCTAAGTTTCATGACAGGATTACAGATTGGCTTGAGGAATATTATCTTAAAAGGTTTCCAAAAAATGGTAAGGCTACAATTTCCTTGATTGTGAGTGGGATCAAAGTGGGAAGCATGATGCATTGCTTTTTATCTGTTATTTCCACACATATTTTTTGTGGTTACTGATTAGTTATTTTATTGGTTTTTTTGGATTGTAATTTCTTCGATGGTTGTATTGGAAATTTGATTTCACTTAGTGTTATGATCATTAAACTAGTGTAGAGTAGATTAATTAGCTTATTTTGTGTTTCTTATTTCATAAGTAGATTTACTTTCTTTTGTCTACTTGAATAATGCAGTTATGGAAACATGTTAATATCAAGTTCAAGATGAACCATAATCAGGATATAGTGAGGGAAGTTTGTTTTCACTACTTATACTCTTATTCTAATATCATGAAGCAAGCATACTTTAAGTGAAAGAATTTATATTTGATTACATAAGATTCTCTTTTCTTTTCAAAATAAATTTAATTAATGAGGATCTCATCTATTTTGAAATTTATATCATAGATGCATATTTAAATTTAGATTTATTTTAAAGATTTTTATTTCTCTTTGTTATTTCTTTTAATAAAAGACTTGATCTACTAAACATCTCATACATTGTTTAATGAAATTTTGCTATCACAATAAGTATTTGAAGGCTCGTGAGGAGAAATGGGAACATGCTAAGTTTCATCATCTTTAGTTGGGACCATTTATTGTTATAGAAAAACTCGGTCCTAGCACATTATGATTACAAACACTCGAAGGACACTATCAGAGATTTCCAGTAAATGGTGAAATATTGAAAACATAGTTTTTCCTGATTTCCTTATAGGATATCAGTGTTTTAAATGTTTTTCTTATTAACAATGATGCATGATTAATGAAATATGTTTCTCAAAATATGTAAATATAATGGAAAAAGGACTCAAATGTTCCATATTTTGACGATGTTACAACTATAGTATGACCACAATTATGACACAAAATATGAAATATTGATTCTTAGATGGATGCATGGAGATGTTGATGTGACACACCATACACGAGTTTGACACAAATGTGACAAAAAGTGACTTTTAAATGTGTTTTTACAATAATGTGTGATGCAAACTTCAGTTAAATTGACAGAAACCAGCTATTTTAGTCATATTTTTTGTCACTAAGATGTCTTATAGACTGTATGTAAAACAACACGACAATCTAGTGATGTGAACTTGATGCAAATCATAATTCCATGTGTCATGTCATGATTTTTTTTATCCCAACTTGAATTTTTCCTCAAAAAATGCATTGGATAGTGGCACTAGATTTAATGCTCCAGATTTTTTCACATCTTTTTTAGTATCTTTTATTGTAGCAACATATTCTAATTTTGAACAACAAAGGGAAAAGGTGGATTTTCTCTTGCTTGTCCAAAGTACTATCTATTCAAACAAACTAAATACATATGCACTTGTGGACTTTCTCTTCTCAACATCACCAACCCAATCTCCATTACCAAACCCATGTAAATAAAAAATGTTATTACCATGATAATGGAAACATAAGGCATAATCATTGGTTACTTGAAGATACATGGATATTCTTTTAATATCCATCTAATTTTCATTTCTGAGATCAACAATAGATCATCTCACTACTCCCATTACATGTTCAATGTCTAGACTTGTGCATATTATGGCATACATAATAAAACCTACAACTCTAGCCATATGGTGGTCTAGATTCATATTCATTTTACTCTTGATTTTTATGAAACATTACAATACACATCTTAACTCCCACATGGAAAGGTGTTTTTACTACTTTACAATTATCCATCCCAAATTAATTTATAATTTTCTCAATATACTTCTTTTGATTAAGCCATATATTTCTATGTTTTTATCTCATTTTACGTCAATTCCAAGACAACAATGTACTACACTAACATATTACATATCAAATTCCTTGGACAACAAGTATTTTGGTGTCTCTTATATTAATCCTATATTCTCACAAAAAATACATATATTGTTAATATATATAAGACCTAAATTATAAACTTATCACCTACTTCTTTATTAAAAACACAACAAATAGCAATACTTCTTTAAAAAACCTTTTCTATCACATCCCAATCAATTTTTTGTACCATTCCATTGAGGATTTTTCAATCCATAGAATGCTTTCTTGATATTCCAGACTAAGTGCTCACCTCCTACCACAATCACTTCTAGTTTCTCCATGGATATCTCATCCTTTAATCCCCATGAAATTTTTTTTCTTTGACATCCATTTTCTCAACTTTTAAATCATAGGTTGCTACTAAAGAAAATGGAATCCTCATAGAATTCATATTTTCTACATGTGAGGAAGTATCTTGGGAATATTTTCCTTGACATGGCAATATCCTTTTTCTATTAATATTGATTTGTATCTCTCCATTGTTTCACTAACCTTAAAAATATTTTTCAACACCCATTTTCAACAAACATTCCTCGTGTATTTTGGAAACTCTTCCAAAACCCATGTATTTTTTTGTTTTAGAGATACCATTTCTTCCTTTATTTTTTTTTCCATTAATAAATTTTAGGACAATGTAGAGCCTCTTCAGAAATTTTAGGCACCATGTCAATGGAAGATAAACCACAAAAATTATCAAAATATTCACCACCATAACCATAACTTTTGTGTTTATTCCTAGCTATGTTGCTTCTTCTAAGCTACTAAGTTGTTTTGGATAACACTCCTATGTTATAATCCATGGGTATGATATTGTTTTGCATTATGGGTTCCTCCAATGTGAATGTATATTGTATTGGAGCTGAGTTATACTCTAGTTGCACTAATAGAATTGGATCTTTTACTGTAAGCCCCTAGATTCATTTTGTGTGAAGACTTGTTTGTTTAGTGAGACTATTACTTATCACTAAAAAAATATGAATGTTCCTCATCCTAATTCTACTCCTTTGGTAATGGAATTTGATTCTCCACCACTCTTCACAACACCATTATTTCATCAAGTTCCTCCTTTTGATGATCAAAATCTCTAGGTTTCTTTCTATGAAGATATCATATCAAATATAATTACTCCTATGTTCATTTATAATCCATAAATTCTATCACTTTACTCCAATAATATCTCCATATCCAATTAACACACATTTTTTGCATTTTCTATCCAACATTTTCCTATTTTCCTTAGTGGCATGCATATAATCATTAAAATTGATGACTCTCAAGTGATAAACATATGGCTTGCTTTCACTCAAGGTCTCCTCTAGTATATTTTCAACCAGAGTATACCTATGTGAAAAATTAAGTTACAAAGTAACAATCTATTACAATTTCTTTAGATCAAAAGTCTCTACTCAATGTTTCATGAGATATAAGGAACATTGACTTCTCGACTAAGGTTTGATTCATCCTCTCTATCACTCCATTTTTTTGTATAGATTATGGTATTTTTTTATGCCTTTCAATCCCATGCATTTGAAGAAATGCATCCAACTCTTAGGAGCAACCTTCCATGTGATTATTCTTATATATGTAACCATTTTACTAGTTTTCCACCCCACCATAGCAACACAATTATTGAAGGAGGTAAATATCTCATTTTTCTTCTTCATAAACATAATCCATGTCTTCCTACTAAAATTATCTATAAAAATGGAAAAATAATAATTAACAACACCAATAGAGGCCCACATATGTTTGAATGTACCTAAGCTAATATATCTCTAGATATATGAGAGTTTGATCAAAACTTAAACCTTGCATATTTACCCAACATACACATAATTCACAAAACTCAAAAGAATCAAAATTAAAATTGAAACATTTAACCCTTCCATTGTAGCGTATGTCCTATAGAATTTACTAATTAAAGTGTCCAACCATCCTATGTCAAACAATGTGTCCTTCATCTCATTTGTATTTTTCCTCTGTGACTTGGCTCTTCTCAATGGTTGCAAAATTACTATCAATCTCAACAATTGTAGAAACATTCAATTTGTAGACAATGCCATCCCTAATGCACTTAAGCAATACCAATGCACTTCTCACAAGCTTTCACATATTCCTTGTGAAAATCACATAAACTCCTCCATTAGTGAATTATATTACCCAAATAATATTCCTCTTCAACCCATGTACATGTCCCACATTAGGAAAATACCTAATTATTCCATCTATATATGTTATTGAAATGGATGCTCTAGCTATTACATTATAGGATTTTTCATCTCATAATAATATGTTCCCTCCATATAAATATTCATAGGAATCAAACCACCCCCCATGTGGAGTCATATGGAATTAGACACTAGAGTTTATAAGCCATGCTTCACTATAGGATTGAGTGGATAGACATGAGTTGTTAAAATAAATGTCCATTTTTCCTTGTCCTACTTGATAATAGGGACCACTATAGTGGCATCCTCCTTTATATTTCCTTTATAGAGAGGGAATCCATTCTTTATATGCCCTTGTCAATTTCAATTCCAAGACACCACATTAAATTAATTTGCATTTTTCTACTAGTAGATCTATTCTTGGAGTTGAATCTACCATGAAATCCATTGTATTTTCTTTATCTATATAAGCATCCTATAAATAATGTCTCTAAAACTAACTACACACATGTTGATAGTCAAAATGTTTCCTCATTCAACAGTTGTCCAAAAATGGCCTCAATTTTAGGACTATCCCCACAGGATCCACTGAGAGATATTACCGATTTCCTCCATGGATATAGCATCTTAAAGAGGAGAGAAATAGATGAATTTCCATAACTCCATGAAATTTCTCCAATATAAGATAATTAACTCATTAATGTAGTAAACTTATTTAAGTGATTAACAAACTTTAATCCTACCTCCATTTTTATTGCGGAAGCCTTTTCTTCTCAAGAAAATCTTAAAGACCAACAAGTTTTAAATGTACAAAACATTTAGATTTTGCCACATACTTTGTTGATTGGGCTTCAAATACATTGAAAATCATAGAATATATAAAGAAAAGGAATATTGAAAATCATACTTACTCATTCATATGCATCCATTCTTCATAGTTTATATGTGTTGGTGTCCCAACAACAATGATCTATAAATCTTATTTATCTTCCAAAAAGTGAAGTTTATAATACTTAAAATTCTCAATATCCACCATCATTTCCATTTTAAGATCTCTTTTAGTTGTTTTTACTTAGCCTCAATTGTTCCACTAAATCCAAACACCTCTATCATGAACCACCAATAGATCTAATGAGAACTTTGGAACACAACTCTCAAAATTGGATAGTTCCTATACCATGAAAAACATTATCGGTTAATGTAAAGACAAAGAAATCAAGTGCTAAGAAAAGAAAATAGTGTCAAGAAGGCACACAAGAACAATACTTTTTTTAAAAATACACAACACTTTATTCATCTTTTTCTTTTTTATAAAAATATATATTTTAAATAAATCATTTCTTAAAAGCAAGGAACAAAATTGGAAATTCCTTCTACATTCGAGAGCTCTCAAAATTAGGTAGCTCCTATACTATGAAAAACTTTATTGGTTAATGTAAAGACAAAGAAATCAAATGCTAACGAATTAAAATAGTGTCAAGAAGATACAAAAAAGAAAGATTTTCTAGGAAAATACTAGTATACTTTATTCATCTTTTTTTCTTTTATCAAAATATATATTTTGCTAAAGAAATTGTTTCTTAAAAGAAAGGAATAACAAAATTGTAAATTTCTTCTACATTCCATTTTTACAATTTTAACATATTCCATTTTTACATTTTGAACATATTGTTACATTGTGAAAAGTAATTAACATGTTTTTCCAACATTCATTTTTTATGATTTGAACATGCTACTATTACATTGGGAAAAGTGATTGACATGTTTTTCCAACAGGTAGATGGATAGATTGAGCATTAAAACAATTTCTTTAGACTTTACTTGAGATGCACAACACCCCTTTATTTGTTATGTTGACATATTAGGATAGTTGGGTCACCTAAAATCTAGTTTGAAAAAAAAATGAAATCAAAGTGTATGGCTCATACATGTTAAAGACATCTTCAACATGTTGGGATTCCTTTTCCATGCCTTCAAAATTAAATCAATGAAATATGTACAAAAAATACAATGCCTTAAGGGTGACATGCTATACAAATGGGTTTGATTGATGAAGAGTCTAATACATACAATGCATATTGAAATTGTGGAGGAAAATTTGTTTGGTCGTAATAGCTTGCTCAGTGAGAACATGTCAAGAATGGGTTATTTTGGACTATCTTTCTTGACAAAGACATTAGATATGGACATTTGTTTAACTTTAGATATGGACATTTTTTTAACACTCATGTATTGTAAGGTTATATTTTGATACTAATATTGGCAATTGGTGTGTAAATATTTTTGATATGTTTTTGAATTTATTATTAATATAAATTCAAGTATTCTTTAAGTACAATTTTTATTTCATGAGATTCATAGTGAAAATGTAAAGTGATAAGAACAAAAATGCTTAAAGAGGAAAGAATTTGTACAAATTTGTAATTCACGAAAATTAGGAGACAAAATATTTTCTCACGGAAGAGTATACAACTTACCGAAATATAAGATCTCATTTTCAAAACAATCTACACATTACTATAATGTGCCAACCCATGAAAACAAAAGTGATATTAATGATCGTATGAAAAAACCATTTGATCTTAGAAACAACATAATGGCATGAAATAAATAATGTTTTCTTTTTAAATATTTAATATATTTATATTAATCTTAATGAAGGGTAACCACATTAGAAACAAATCCCAACAAAAATGGAGGAGGAGAATCCAATGTTCATAGAAATTGGAGTAGGAGATATAGCACCATTAGAAGGAATTCACAAATACTCCACCACTCTATCAACCCAAGAACCTACTAATGATCACATCATTTTTTCCAATTCAAATTGCTTTTGTCAATGCATGCATAAACGACTTCATTTCCACCATGCTTTTTTCTTTCTCCCTATTTTTCATGTCCACTTCTCATACCAATCTTCTTCCCATCCTTTTCTTTTCAAAGAAATATTTCTTGCAAAATTTTGTATCTCAATCGACTCCCTTTCAAACCTTTTCATTCCTTATTTCATGAGCATCAAGTCACACAACACACAACAATTTTTTTTGCAATGACAATGACCCATAATTCCCCAAGCCCATGGTGAGGATAGACAATTCTATTCAAATGGACGATTAGACTTACAATAGCTCAATCCTCTTCCCACCCTTCAAGAGTTCAAGCATCCCCTCTTTCCAAATAACTACCATGTGATCCAAACCAAGAATGAATGAAAAATACCAAGACTTGCTTTTAATACCCAAAGTGAGAATCCACACACAAGGGGAAATTACATATTCATACTCCTTATAGCTTCACTCATTAACTGGGAATGCATGATTTAATTCCCTTACAAGTCCAACTTGCTTGCACTTACATCTCTTCAAGGGGAGATTCTTCAAGTTGCATTTAATCAATGTTGTGGCATGGATTTGTGTAATATGACCCCCTCATTCATAGATAATAATATTTACTCCATGTAGACCCCAACATTAGGTTGGTGATCTGTATTTTTTATTTTGTAACCTTAATACTTGAAAAATTTCAAGGTTGGGAACTCTTTGGCTAAATACAAGGATCTTTGAATGAGTCTAGCAAGTCTAATTTTTTAAGGGACAATTCACATTAAGAGAGGTCGAATGATTATGGATGAATCCCCAAAACCATCACGATAGTAATACCCTTTTCGTTAAACATGTTATCACTCCAGGAAACTCTCCTAGGTTGTAAGTCGAAGATTCCTGGTAACTAACTCTTTTGGGGAAATATTTTCTTAATAATTGATGTGGTTTTTGGATCAAGATGAATATATAGGGAATGGACTGTGTGTTTAAGACTGTCTAGAGATATCAAATATCACAAGGCCTTCTAGGAATGCAATCAAACAAGGTTTGATTAAATAGAAGAGAAGATAGCTATTGAACCAGATTATACTCATATAAAACAAGCACAATGGGTTTAAGAACTAAGGAAATATCTTGTGATTATTAACTTAATCAATCAGTTAGTGAGATGAAATTCACATGTAGATTGAATAAGCACCAATAAAGAAATCATTCACTCATAAGATATCAGAGAACAGAAAAGAAAAAGTTTGACAACACAACTGAAAGAAGCTTGCAATGTTTCATATATTAACAATAAGTCTCTCTTACAGTAGCATCATGTAGAACCCAAAATCGAACCCTTGGTTCATATTCTATTCTAAGATTTATAGCTTTACAAAAGTAGTTCTGAGATCCTGAAAACAAGGATCAAATATACTAAAGATAGTAACTCAAAATTCAGTTGCTAAAGATGTGGGATGATCCCCAAAAATGAGGTCAATCCTAGATTTCCTGATCTTTTTCTCTTGTTGATTGTTGGTGAAGTGCAGGATAGCCTCCCAAGGCTAAATGATGACTCTCCAGATAAGTTAAATTCGAATCTGTTGAGGTGGCAAAGTGTCATGATTTTCTATATTGGTTAAAGATATCAAACACCTTTGAAACACCTCCTTTTTCCACAATCTGTCAAAACTAATTGTTGGATTTTCTTTGATAATTCATTAGATGTTCATTCAAAAAGATTGCAAACCTTTTCAACTCGAAAAAAATTGATCTGTGTAAAAACTTGATTTTTCTGAACATGACAGGATTTCGGTGGTTACTTGGAAAACTTCTGGGTGAATTAACTACTGAAAGCGCAGCTTTCGGTGGTTAATGAACAATCGTCCTGTTCGCCTAAACCACCGAAATTGCATCTTTGAGAAAATTTCAAAACTTTGCAAAAATACTCACCTTGGATCCCTTTCTTGATACTCATGGTTTCTTAGATGAGGTAGACCTTGTTCTTGTAGACCTGCAAACCTTTGTTGGCTGTATGGGGTGTTCTGGTGTGTCCATCATAGTTGTGGCTAAATTAGCCAAAGTTTCCAAACCAGTCTGCTCCTCTTTTGGTGACTGAAACTGCTTTAACTTCAGCCTCAGGATCCTGAGCTGTCTATACAACTTCATATTTTCTCTGATCAATACCCTGTTTCTATCTTTAATTCTATCATGCTTCTCCTTTAGGGTTTGATTCATTTTGAATAGTTCTACATTTCTATCAGAGAGATCTGTGTTGGCTTTTTTGATCACCCTCTCTAGAACTTCCATCTCATAAATCTGTTGTAGGAGCTTCTTGATTTTCTGTGTTCTACCTTTCTTAGGCCTGCTTGAGGAGGCTTCTTATTCTGGTTTCCTATGGGTCTCTGGAGGACTTGATGAAGGTAGATTTGAATGAAAATATGCATCTTGTTTAGTCTGCATGTTATCCTGTGTCTCTGCCACCCCCTATTCTGATTCAAAATCACTATAAGGTAGATTGAGAGGGTTTTTTCCTATGGCAGGGTTTTTAGATTGTTTATCTTCAAACTGTAATTTCCTCTTGATTCCTTCCTTCTTGCTAGGGGATGCTTTTATAGGATCTCTTGGTATTGAGATTCATTTCCTTTTCCTGTGACTACTCTTGGGAGTAGTAGATTTTCTGCCTCTAGCTTTCTTAGTTTCTGCCTCTGGTGGTCTTTCTGTTTGAAATTCATTCCAAAACAAAAAGAAACCCCACTCAATTTGTTTCCTCTGTAGAGCTTCTCTCACAAGAAGAGTAATTATCCCTTGATGTGATAATCTTCTGCTAACCTTAGCAGGCTGGTCTTTCACTTGTCTTGCCATCTTTGTTAGGGTTTTGTTAAAGAAGTAAGACAGGTTTAAAGGCTCTCTGCCTGTGAAATGATTCAGAAGTTTGAAATGATAAAACATTACCCTGTTGTAGCGCCCCTCACAAGTAATGTACACCAAAATTGCCTTCAATAGGGACTGCCACTTTGGTTCCAGATAGGACATGGGAATATCCTTCTTCCAGGTCAAAGCTTTATGCATTGGTAACAAATATGACCTGAATTCGACCTTTGATAGTGAGGTAGTCTTGAACCAACATTCTCCCGACCTGGGTAAACCTGTGTATTCAACAATGGTTGTTTCATCAATGATCATTTCCTCCTTGCCAACTTTAGCTATCCTTCCATCATAGGAACTAGCAAACGATTCGGCCACTTGTTGGTGAAATTGGGTTAATTTCTCACAGTATGCAAAAACTCCAGTCTGTTTGAAAATTTTGGCCACTTCTGGGTGAGCTTCTAAAAACCAAACTCCATCTATCTCTGATCTCAAAGTCGGCCCTGCTTTCGACATGGGACAATGCTCAGTGTGCCTGTGATTATGGGAAGCTAGATGTTCGGGAGACAATGACTCTAGAAATTAGGCAGACAATGAATATCATTCATAAAAACCCGGTGGAACAGGGTAACACAAACCAAGTTCGGAAAACTAACCCATTTTCGAGTGACCATTTGATTGAGACATGCCGAAACTTCAGATTTTCGGAGGCATTTTTATTTCTGAAACTAAAAGAGAATAGATTCTGATCTTACCTGATAACCCGACCAGGCTTACTTGACTCAAGAGTGCTTGATGGACTTAGTGACACTTTGACAATTGCCAGAGAACGCGGGATCGGGATTCTTGAAAATATGATTTACTGATGAAATCGCGATCTTATGGTTATATTCAGCAATCTCCTGGATTCATAATGACTCCTCGAGGTTTCAAATGAGGGAATAACCTGATAATGATGGTTAAAATACTTGCAACTGAAATGGAGGGTAGCTCCATGCAATCATACCTGCCAATCACCGCCCTGTGTGGATTTGAAATGACCAATGCAATTGATAAGACACAGGGGCTTCAAACCTTTCGGATGGACACCATGAACGTGCATCATCTCCCCCATGGCGAGCTTTTGGCAGTTGTGTTTCTAATCATTGTGCCAACTTGACAGTTGGCTCGTGCGAAAGCGCGAGCTTTCCATTTTTCCCGTTGGAACACTTTTGGTGGTTAATCGCCTTCTGCTTCGACCCCTTAACTGCCGAACATGAAAACTTTCGGTGATTAATGAGCACATTGGAAGCTCGCCTAAACCATCAAAACCTGATATTTTGACTTTTTCTTGACCGAACCAAAATCAACATTTCTTTTGAGCTTGTTTTCAAAATACAGACTCTCTAACCTACTTACAGAAATTTAGAAATTAAATTTAGATCACAACCTATCACCTCAAAAAGAAAATAAAATCCACCAATTTATTTGAGGAGATAACAGAACATATACAGAGTTTGATAGTGCCATGACCTCCCTAACCTCCCTTTCATTGTTGATGTCAATTCCCAATCCCCAAGCAAACTTTGCCTCCTTTTATCCTTTGGGATCATAGATGATCCTATCATATATACTTCTTTATGACAACTTTCCATAGTGAGAACTCTTTGTCGCCAAGTTTATGTTTACATTTTAAGGATCGCTTTGGTTTCCTCATGTAAAACTTATGGATTTTGACGGTGAACGGATTAGTGGATTTTGACGGTGAAGGGATTAGTGGATTAAGGATGATGTTTACATTAATCTCGAAAATATCAATTGTGAGTTCGTGGTTAAGGATGATGTTCAGTAATGCTCTTTCAGTTTGCTAACATTAATGATCAAATTCATTCAGTGCAAAAAAAAAAAATAGGTCATATTTTGTTGTGGGTATTTATTCAAAATTTGACTAGAAATTATGAGATCAGTAAATTTGAATAATTATTTATATATAGTTCTAGTATTTAAGTAATTTCTTAGCATGTTGAATCTGTTTATACATTTAGAAATAGATTTTAAACAACAAAAATAATAATTTTGATCGGATTCCAAAAAAAAACATTTCTTAAAACAGCTCTACGACAGCTTGACTAGGCCATTCTAAAATGAAAACATAAATTTGGAAAGAAACTTACTAATCACGTTACTCATTAATCCTTAAATTTGGAAAGAAACTTACTAATCACGATACTCATTAATCCGGGGTGCCCGTATATGGAAAATAGTACGGGAAACAGAATTCTCGTCCATAGTTCGGAACATTTCTCCGCGATTACAATTATTAAGAAACCAACAAGTCAGTATTGCAATTTAAAAGGAAAACAGGACGCACAATTAACCAGTTGTTTTCATGGATCGGTATGAAAATTTTACTTGTAGAGATCACTATATCGTTTCAAAATAAGTTTCTTGTTACATAAATGAAACCTCGCAAATTACTCTAGCCTTATTGTAATCAATACATATCTAAAGCTACAATGATTGTAATCAGCTGCGGTGATTAGGGATTCAATGAACATTCAGGCGGAGGCATAGCATACATTGCCCTATCCCCACAGTAGTCGTAAGTTAAGTAGTTTTTGCGAACCCATTGAAGCCTACCCAGTTGATAGTGATTTAGGCTTTGAAATTCAGTCTGATCCCACCAATTGTTAGCACAGGACGGAGATGAATGATACGACACGTTGCATGCACTGATTTCAAAGGACTGATAAGAAGCAACAAACGGAGATCGACTCCAATCTATTTTAACCCTACCTTTCTCTGTGGCCCAGCTATCCGCATCGTAAATTGTGGAGAAGATCCGCATGGGTTGACTGTTAGGAAATGCGATACCCGCAGCTTCATTGTTCTTGAATACTCGGATAGGGGTAGAATCAATCCAAAATCTGCTCACAATATGCAAAATATATAAATCAACCAGGAACTGAAATGAGCAAAAATATAATTCATCACATATTCACCCCTTCTAAATGAAGTTCCGTTTCAAAGCACATACACAATTTGTTGGTGGTTCCAAAGAATTGAATACTTATGAAAGTCCGCCCTGCGATCAAACCACAAACGGATTCTTCGTTCTCTATTCCCAACTCCATTTGCAAAAACGTTGGTTTGTAGGTCCACAGGCATTCCCGAATGGTTCCCTAGAAATTCTATGTCAAGTTCATAGTGTGAAGATCCTTTTGATGACATCTGAAGGAAAAATACCAACGTTCCGAATTAGGTTTAAGTACTGTCAATTCATAACTAATCTTTCTGCAAGGTTTCTTTCTTGCGTCAAAATAGAGGCTTACATAATATGAACTGACTGTTCCTGCGGGATGTCCAGACACCAGCTTAACTCCCATGCTTGCACTGCCGAAAATGTATTGATTTATGGACTGAAAACCAGAACCTGGTGAAACAAGAATTCATAAAACAAAATAATACAAGCTCTGTGGGTTATGAGTTATTTGGCACTTTCCCTCCGTTGCGAATTTCCCTGCAAAGTTTTCCTTTAGAAAAACCAATATAATACTTAATCTCGAATCTCCATTAAAAGGAAATAATTTACCTGAGGACCGATCCAGATTGAGCTGAGCTATTTGGCCATTATTCAACAGATTAGCAGTTCCCCATGAGATTTAGAAATTGTCTTTGAAGCTGGAGGTGTTGGAATAATGCTTAGTTTAGAAGATTAGATTGGGTGGAGGTGTTGGAATAATGCTTAGCTTAGAAGATTAGATTGGGTTGGTTGAAGATTTGTAGGAGTTGTTGAGATATTCTCTCAACCTCCATAGCTATGTTTGGGGTAAATTGAATTTGAGTTCAACTATATATGTACGTATGTATATGTGCAATATAATAATGTAATTGTGTGTGAATACTGTTTGCTTATGTTCTTATGGATTTCATCATGGTATCAGAGCCTGGTCTGGCTTGATTCCCTCACGGAAAGGCCAGGAGAATGTGAGAGCTGTAATCGCTTATATTCTATGTACATATGTAGGAGAGTAGATATATATTGTTGTTTGAATTTCTGTTTGTAAGTTTTCTGTGTGTGTTTGTTAATTTATCTTGTGTGCAAGTAAATCTATTGAAATATTGTGTTGTTGGAGAAGGAGCCACCATCATTTCAAAATGTCCATTGCTGCACGAAAAAGGAAGGACTGAATTGGATTGGCTTCAACGTGGAGAATACAAGAGCCGCTACATATTAGTTTTACGGCTTCACGTCTTTTGGAATCTTCATGTTGGAAAGATCCTAGCTCTCTAGCCATATAATTAAAGGTGCAACATTTGGCCTCAGCATAGGAACAAGAATTACAATTAAAACCAACGTTGAACTGCAGAGAATTAATGTTATTGAATCCGTCTTCAATGAAATGTCCTCAAACAGCCAGTATAGATTCTCTTTTGCTGCGTCTTGCGGGCTTTATACGCAATTGTTCCAAGTCGATGTCCAGATCCGAAGAGAAATACAGCCAAATCAAATTGTGATTTGCATTTCCTTGATTTGTAATTTTCAGATCTGATCTTTTCAGTTGAATGTGTATTAGTGGTTTTATGTGTGTTAATGTTTAAAGTGTTTATGTAAGTGTTTATGTAAAAAAAATAAAAACTTGTATCTTGATGCAATCTGGTAGCCCCAGTTTCAAGAACAATGTTTTTATTGGAAGTCACCTTGTGTAAAAGAATGTTGAAGACATTCAATATCCAAACTGTTCTTCTATATACTGAAGGATAGCCGAAAGCAAAAATCCGACAGATGAAGGCAAGTTAATAGAATGCATCAATAATTGGCACCTTTTATCACGGAAGCCCAGAGTGGGTGTAGGAGTTGATGAAGGCCAGACAGACGAAAGTTAAAGTGTTGTAATTTTTTGTAATTGTGATTAAGTACTGTAATTTGTAAAGTAAGCATTAAGGGAGGGTGTTGGAATAATGCTTAGTTTAGAAGAATAGATTGGGTTGGTTGAAGATTTGTAGGAGTTGTTGAGATATTCTCTCAACCTCCATAGCTATGTTTGAAGTAAGTTGAATCTGAGTTCAACTATATATGTATGTATGTATGTGTGTAATATAATAATGTAATTATGTGTGAATACTGTTTGCGTATGTTCTTATGGATTTCATCAGGAAGCTTCAGAGGACAGAATCAGAAACAGGACTGAACTTGTATATATCAACTCTAGTGAATATTTTCTAAATCCTAAACGCCTAACACAACTCTTCATTGCCGATGCTAGAATTTAAAACCTAGATTGTTCAAGTGGCCTCCTCAGCAGAGACTGGACATACCCTGAATAAGTTATGATATGAGCGAATTCCCAACCCCAAATATATAGTACTCGGGATGAAGAATGAGTCTGAATGACTACTATATTTTCAAGCACTTAGACTAGAATTAATTTTTTTGGTTCACATCACAATCTCATCCAATACTGGTTATCGTTGCAATCAATTGACTTGTCATCAATGACGGCTATCATCTTCAATGACTCATCTTCAATGACTCTTGCATATTGCAATCGGTTCGGTTCACATGACTGGTTGCATTCAAATTAAATTGTCATTAAATTGTCATCAATGGCAGCCGTCATCTCCAATGACTCTTCCATAGTGCAATTGGTAGATCCCATCGTTATCCACATAACTACTCCAGACTGGAACCCATCAATCCTATAATTGTTCAAAAACGCGTTAGGGACTTTAAACTTTTCGTGATCACTTACGGTACTCATGGGAGAATTCTGACTAGCCCATAATTCAGTACCAATTGTGACTAGCCCATAATTCAGTAATAATGGAGTGCTACTATACAAAGATTTCAGTACCAATAGTCAACTGTAACATGTTTAACAAAAGACATTAGAATTTCCGAGATCCTGTAGAGAAAATAAAATAGTAGAGAAGTTTCTTATAAAAAAAATTAATTAAAGATATAATTGTTTCAACACTTTATATTATTGATTATTGATGTGTATTTTATTAATATTAATATGTATAGGTAAATATTGATGCAATATTTTACATTATTGTGTATTCTATTAATATTAATATTAATATGTATAGGTAAATAATATGGTTACACAAAGATGTTATAGAGTGTAAACTAACTAATTAACTAGTTAAGGATGTAATTAGGTATTTTTCATAATACTTCTTCTTAATTACATAGGAAAAAATTATCATGTAAAGGGAAACTGATTAATTAACTAATTAAGGATGTAATTAGGTATTTTCCTTAATACTCCCCCTTAATTACATACCGAAAAAATGTAATTAGATATTTTCCTTAACATTCCCCCTTAATTACATACCAAAAAAACTATCACTATGCATTAGAGTCCCCCTTAAATACCATTCTCTTCTCCACTCTTTCTTTACCTTTTTTTTGGGGGCTTTCTGGTTTCCTTTTTTTCTCTAAGTGAGGTTTTTCTTCATGCAGTTTTTATTGGCAATACTCTTGTCTTGTTGGCTCTCTTTCACTCTTTGCAACTTTCTTAATAAATGCCAAATTAAATCTCATCACATGAGTTTTCGTCTTAAATTTACCTTGGTCTTGGATCTCTTGAATTTACTTTGGTCTTGGATTTTTACCTCATTTATTAGAATGGCTAATTCTAACAAAATAACATCTTCAATATTGAGATCACCAATCTCAATATAAATATTATCAATAATAACTCTTAAAACTTTAACAATTCTTTACATCAAGATGCAAACTTTACATGTTCCTATGACTTTAATTTTCCTTTGACATTAACAGGAATAGACTAGTTTCTTCCACTTAATCTTGTTTTTATTCACTTTTATTTTTTCTCACATATATCTAAGTAAGAAGATATGTAACCATCTAGAACAAACTTGACCACTCTTTTTAAAATATATCTTTCAAGCCACTAAATAAACAACCACCACTTTTGCCTTATTTTTTTCTTTAAAATAAAATAAAAAATCCGCCTCATTTAAAATAATAATATTTTTTTTAAACTATTGCAGGTTTAGGCTTCTCACAACATCTACGTGAAAATTGTGATCTGTCACGTCTTTGTTGCTTTTCGGCATCAGTTTTCTTCTAACACACTCCGGATCTTTCTTAATGGCAAATCCAAAAATCTATCGAAACAATTCGAACCAGTGATGCGTCGATTCTTGATCAAGTAGACGGTCAACAGTTCGATACTCGCGAACACTAACAAAAATTCAACATATTCTTGTCCAAAAACTTCTTAATTTTTTTGAACGTCTTGGGCCTTGTTAGAATTCCAGCCCACGACCATCTCTTAACCATTACACTATACACTATATATCTTCAGTCTTACACTATACTGATATATCTTCAGTAGTACACTATACACCATATATCTTCAGTCTTACTGATCCGCGTCCTTTTGCTTGAGGTCATAATCCACATATCCAGGGGCCCTGCCCTCCCCAATGATGGAGTGAGGTCCAGACCCGATCTCCAAAAATAGAATTGATGTAATACTTTGCATTATTGATGATGTGTATTTTATTATTATGAATATGTATAAATATAATTACGCCGAAAGGGGTATACCTATTGACAATGGTCACATTTAATAGGTTTTTAGTTCTTAATACATTTTCTATGGACAAAATTAAATATGCCTAGAATATTCTTAGTCGTCACAATAAATGAATGGCTTTGATTTCATCCATTAACTTCTGAGCTGTTATAAAGACATCAGTTTATCTAATCATATTTAAAATTTAAAAATTACTGTGTTCATTAACTTACTGTCACGTCTACATAATTGTGGCTGTGCTATTGCTACAAACTTATAATTACAAAAAGTTAAAAGAGTTACAAACTTATATAATAGTAAACTAACTAATTAACTAATTAAAAATGTAATTAAATATTTTAATTAACAGTATTCACACAATCGTACGTACTGTCATTTTAGGCGGCCATGCTGTTAAAGTGTGATCAATATCTGTTTAAGAAGATGTTGAAGTGGTTTCTTCACTAATGCCCCATATGATGTAGAAATATGACATTCATCTGTCTGGTTCGTTGTCAATATCGAATT
>JZKD02S0528322.1:161074-175972 GCA_000966675.3 Picea glauca | reverse complement strand
ACTCGATTACTGGGAGGCTTATCATGTATGGTGTAGACAATCCCTTTAAACACTACATCATAACCATGTTGAGAGAGCTGGCCTACACTAATCAAATTATGCTTAAGACCTTGGATATAATACACCTCTCGGATGCATTTCTTTTCATTATTCTTAGAGAGTACAGAAATGGTACCCATTCCTTAAACATTCACCAAATGATCATCCCCCAACTTTACTTTATTTTTGACAGTACTATCAAAATATGAAAATAGGTCTTTGTTACCTATCATATGATTGTTGCAACTGCTGTCGACCATCCACACATATGAATCGGTTGGTTCTGTAGTCGCATGGAAGGAGTAAAACATGGTTTCTTGCACTTTCTCTTCCTCTGCAACATGTGCGGTTCCATGCTCTCGATTCGTAGGTCTTTTAAAACATTCAGACTTGTAGTGTCCAAACTTCTTACAGTAATGGCACTGAATTTCTGATTTGTCAACCCATTCCTGAGTGCGGCCTCTGCCTCGACCTCTATCATTGGAAGATCTTGCATGCCACTGATCTGGGTCTCCATGCGAAGCATTTTGCGGCTAGGATCTGCCTCGCCAACCTCTTCCTCGTCCTCTGCTTCTTCCACCACGACCTCGACCTTTGCTTATGGTGGCTTGCGTTTGGAAAGATGATTCCAATGAAGTGTTTTTCTCTGCAATCTCACCTCATGTGATAAAAGAGATCCGAGCAGCTGATCTATGGTAAACGTAGTCAGATCCTTCGATTCCTCGATTTCAACAACAACCATATTAAATTTTTCAGGAAGGCTTCGCAATACCTTCTCCACAATTTTCTGATCGGGAATGTCTTCACCTTGACTTCGGATTTGATGGACGAGGTGCTTTACACTCGTCATAAACTGGTCAACTGTCTCTATATCTTTCATAGACATTGTTTCAAAGTTCCGTTGCAAAGTTTGCAACTTGACGGTCTTCACTTTCTCGGTTCCTTGATAGATATTCATGAGAGTATCCCATGCTCCTTTGGCAGTGCTCTCGCCTTCAATTTTCAGAAAGATGGACTCATCCACCCCCTGAAAGATAAGCCATAAGGATTTTTCATTTTTCTTGACCACTTATGTGTAAGTGTGTCTCGCATCCCAATCCAATGCATCTCGATCTTCAGCTTTCAGCAAGGTAACTCCATCTTCGACGATCTCTAAGCATTCATGACAGCTCAGAAAAACTTTCATCTTGGCTACCCAAGTGCTATGATTCGACCCGTTCAAAACAGGTGCTTGCATGAGAGCCTGGTTTCTCATGCTGGCCATTTTCTGCTCAAAAAATTATATACCGGTGGCTGAAAAACAAATTGCACAGAAAAAAAAGATTTGCAATTCTTACAGAGCTTGCTGAAAAACGTTTTGCAATTCGGCAAGATGGATAGAGGCTGGATTTGTAGCCTACTCTGATACCATGAAAAAACAAATCTGCAGCCATAGAAAAACGAATTGATAGAATAGAGAAAACAAAAAATGAATTTACCAAGAACCGCATAATAGAATAGCACAAAACACCACACGGATCTCATTATTGAATTGATATATAAAGGAATTACATGCATGGAAATGTTTCGTAAATAATGAAGCGACTAACAACTCACTGAGTGATGAAAACAAGAAACCTAACAAATTGACAGTTAACTAAACGAAATCAAAGGAGCAAATCGTGGAGCAAATCGCTCAACTTATTCATCTAACAATTTTTTTGTCATCAATGAAAAGTCAGCCATCAAAATCACTATGCGACTAGTGAAGAGGTGTGATTTTTCTAAAAACCCTGTTGGTACAACTGAGAAAGCATTTTTCATCGACGAGGAGTCAAAGGATTCAAGATTTTCACAGTTTTTGAATATGATGATAATACAATGAGGATGATAATACAATGAAAAAGGGATAATAATGACGCATACATTATGCTAATAGTGATACATGGTTAATGAAATATGATGATAAAAAGATGTAAATATCACGGAAAAATGACTCAAAAGTTCCATATTTTGACGATGTTACAACTATAGTATGACCACAATTATGACAGAAACTATGGAATGGTGATGCTCATATGGATGCATGGAGATGTTTATGTGACACAACATACATGACTTTGACACAAATGTGAAAAAAAAGGTGACTTTTAAATGTGTTCTTACAATACTATGTGATGCAAACTAAAGTTAAATTGACACAAACCAACTATTTTAGTCATATTTTTTTTTTTTGTCAGTGAGTAGATTTCTTATAGAGTGTATGTAAAAAAACATGACAATCGAGTGATATGAACTTGACGCAAATCACAGTACCATATGTCATGTCATGATTGTTTTTTATCCTAACTTGAATTTTTCCAAAAAAAAATGCATTGGGTAGTGTTGGCCTCGCAACAAGTCCCTTCAATTTTACTTGAAATGAAAGGCCCCTCTTAAATATCTTATTGATAAGAATTATCATTGAATTAATTCTCTGAAGTCTCAACCTAACATCATTTCTAGCTGCATGAAAATTAGTCAACAAATTATTTTAAAAGATTGAATATTTCATATTTTTATATTTTTCCTTTTATCTTTCGATGATTTTAGTTTTGCAAATATAGTGATTTTTAGTTGGTCAATTTGATTGATCTTATCGGGAATTTTCATATCATTTTTAATCAATTATCCACTGAAATGTCGTTTATAATCATCTCCTCGAATTCATCATTGTTTTGAGTATTCATTCGACAATTCAATCATTTATTGGAGTTTTGATCACCATTTGAATTTTTTATTCTGGATAATTATCTTGTGTTCAAACAAGACGTGTTTATTCTTGATAAAATACTATTAATGTTGATGTCTTTCAATTATTCTAGGCATGGTCAAATTCATGATAGTATAAGTTTGTGGTGTGTTGCATTTACAAATTAAACCTCCATCACCCTATGTTATTGTGGACATAACACTTTTCGAAATACTTCACATGTTGATCACTAGGAATGACATTTTGAGATGGGATTATTTATATATGTGATAATATTTTTGAAATCTATTTGTATTTAATTCTTATTCTTGGTAATCAAACATTCTTGTAGTTTTGAGTTTATTATGACAAGACGCGGTTTGTATTGTGGCATTATGTTGGAGTTTGATCGAATTTTTATGATTTTTTATTTTGACACCGAGGATAAGGAAACTAACAACAACTGTCCTACATATAACCATACTCATTATACAATAACCATGTGCATCTACCCTTGGGCTGAGTAATTTGAGGTTTAAGTACAATTAAGATTTACATGCCAATACAACTCCTGTTGAAACCATGATGGCTCACTCCCTTTGTAATTCTGAGATGGGTTGACAAATTTAAACTATTCCTTATCCTGTATTGAGCTACATGATTTCTCCTTTCTCATGTGAAATCATATTGTTGAAACCATGATGGCTCACTCCCTTTGTAATTCTGAGATGGATTGACAAATTTACATTATTCTTTATCCTGTATTGAGCTACATGATTTCTCCTTTCTCATGTGAAATCATATTTTTTTGTTGAAATGGTCAACTTTCTCATGGCACCGGTAGCTCGATTTGAACATAACGGTGTCGAGATCATTTAGTCATCTGATGATTCTCTTTCTTTGGTGTGAAGAGTGGGATGGTGGGTTCATTAAATAATTTTATGGCCATAATTTTAGGGTTGTGAGGGATTTTTCCCTTTCACTTAATGGTAAAATTTATCATGTGGGAAACCTCAAATTTCATGTAGATGAATCTTGGATAGTTGAAGCCACTCATTTGTCATTCATTGGTGAGAATTTGTCAAAACATTGTCTTGTCAAGGAGATCCCTTAGAGAAAGCTACTCAAGTCCAATCACTTAGCTCTCCATCGTAAAGGTATGCCAATAAATGTTTTTAAGAAAAGGTGGCATAACATGGTCCTTATTATTAAACAATATATTACTTGAGAGGGTTGCTATGGTTTGGTCTTTTACCATCAAATTCGTCTCGTTATGGTGTTTTTGGGGTACATGAATTAAACCTGTCTTTCTATCTTCTTAGAAGTCTCAATAAAATATTGAAATTCTTCCAGCAAGGTTATAGGAACCCTGATAAAAGATTGTTTCGTTACAATTTAATTCAAGTTTTAGTTGAATTTAGGTTGTCTCAATGAAAAAATACTTGGGAAAATTTTGTTTTGAGAAACAATTTTACTCAAATATCTATGAATACAAGGTACCCATTTTGAGAATGAAAATACTCATAACCTAGATTATAATTTGAGGGATTTCATGGAAATAATAAGAATGATGATTCTGTGAAAGAGATCGACCAAGACACCCCTATATCAGTTAACGAAATAGTTGATGAATCCATAAATGAGAGATGACTTGTGTGTCAAACTGATAAAAATAAAAAATTACCTAGCAAGAAGGGTTTGAAGAGGGAAGAAGATGATCATGATTTAAATTTTAATAATAAATACCCTCTGAGTGTTGTCTTGTATTACCAAGACTCAATATCTGAGGGAAATATGCAATATGATTTTTTTTTAAATCCCTTGATCCGTATTTATTTTTGGAACAAAATGAAAGAAGAGAAATTACAATGAAATACTCATGAAAATTGCCAAAAACAAAGAAATACAAAAATACTTGATTTCTATTAATGAAAGAATTGTAAAAATACAGAGTAAAAGACTCTCTAGAATGGTGGAATATTTATCTCTAAGAAGAAATGTGACAGCTACGCTCATTCACAAGAAGTTGATTACAATGAGGCTCTCAAAGCCTTTTTATGATAAACAAGAATTCCAAATCCCTAGACATTAAAAAGCCTAACCCTAGGAGATGAAACACTAAAACATTATGTGGGCCTCGTGTGGGTAAGTTAGTACGTTAACTTCTCGGGGTCGTAACTTTTTCATTCGATCTCCATTTTAGCATGTGATAGTCTGTTTGAAAGGTATTTTCGAGAAATACACATTATGTCGTCAAAATCTGAGTCCATCTATAGTTTGACTATGGAAAGCCAAATAAACATGATTTAGGGGCCCAAAACAACCCTAGAAGTACAACAAGATGTGATAACATGAAAAAATACAAAATAAGTGAGATGGATTAGGTGGGAGGCCACCAATATCCACTTAGAATATGTGTAGGGCTTTAGAAAACTCTAAAAGTGTAGAACACACAATTACAAAGAAGTACAGAAGAACGTGTTGTACTAAAAACTGACAAGAGGAGCCAATTGGAACAGGTGGGTGGCCACCTATATCCACCTGGATCAATCCTCCCCCCTTAGGATGGTCTCCATTGTGTTGAGTGACCAAGGAAGAGAGGAAATTATTTTTTGAATCTGAAGCTCGATGAGCTATGTTCCTTGTTGGGGAAGTTGTGCTTCTTGGCTTGTGGAAGACTATCACAAACCTATTACTTGTGGGGTTGAATCTGTTCCACCAATATGTTTTCTATGGGTTGGATGGGGCATTCAGTAGGCACCATTGTAGGTGAAGAAAAAATATATTCTATCTCTTTGACAATTTGTTTTTTCTGGATAGAAGGTGTTGAGGTTACAATGGTTGTAGTGGTATTCTATACATCCTTTGAACAAACTGCGAAGAGGATGAATTTTTAAGTATCATAGATTACCTTACGGTGTTGTTTTAGTGGCACAATAGTTGGAACTACCTCTGGTATCCTGTAGAGATGACCTCCTAGAGTAATAATGACATTACGGGATCTAGACTCATAGACATCATGAAATTTTCACATATATGATTGGCCCAAAACAAAATCACACACATCAAGAGGAGAAATATCACACTCTACCTCCTCCTTGAAGGGATGAATTCCATAGGATAGGCAAAATTGTTGGATGACGTGAAGATCTCATCTTTGGTGAAGCCATCCAATGTTGTATCGTTGTGGGTGTACTGTTGTTGACAACCCCGCCATTTTGACAACCTTAGATAAGATGATGTTATTATGGATATCTCTATCAACAATGAAATGAAATGGGGTCCCATTCACCCACATATGGGAATGGAAGAGCTGCTCCCCCTCTTCAGGATCTATGAGTTCTTCCAGATGAACTCTTGTGGTAGCAACAGTAGCAACGGGGTCTATGTCGATGATCTGTTTTTTTTCAATATTTTATGGATCATATTATGAATCTAGGTTCGGCTCCATGTCTTTGAACTTGACCACCAATGACTGTTTCGAGTGATATTCATCAATGTTGTGCCATGGGCATTTTTGGAAGTCACATCACTTTCCAGTGTCATTCTTTGTCTTTACTTTGCTATTTTTGTCCTGTGTCTTGGAATGGGTGTCTACAAGTTGTTGGTTAGGTTTGTCTTTACCATGCTTTGGTTGTTGCAGATTTGCAGACCCAAATTCCCATATTTTGTGGTGCCTACATTTTTTCTCTATTTTGACAGCATATCAATAGGCAACTCCTAATGTTGAGATGTTTAGGAAATCCATTTCAATTTGGATGTACCTATGCAGATCCACACAGTACTTTAAAAGCAAATTTCTCTCGAAGTATTTGATACCCAGCTTGGTGCACAAGGTATCGAAAGTATTTGTGAACTCTGAAACTATTTAGATATTCTCTTGCGTAGTGTGGTCCATCTCATGTATTGGTGTTCATAGTTATCAACATGATAGTATTGTTCTTTGACCGCATCCACAAAACAATACCAAGTGGGATCGACTCCATACATTCCAGATACCTTCGTGGAACTTTACTCCCAGTAAGTTTCCCACCAATGTTTGACATGGGGGACCTCCTTGAGGAGTGTGAAGGTCATATTTTCCCTGTTGGAAAAATTTTTAATAGAGAAATAACCTTCTAATATATTTAACCATTTTTCTAAGGCATCTGCATCTATCTGACCTTCAAATATGGGAATATCAAAATTATCGTGTACCTTGAAGGGGGTTGCATGGCCAATTGATGAATATGTTTCTCATGTAGGCATTCACAAAAGGATCTGTAGAAAGTTGTCCATCATTTTGTTCATTTGTCATGCAAGGGTTTCATCGAGCAACATTTTAAAAGGATCTCATGCTCCATCATATTTATTTTTCAGATCCCATGGGATTTTTTTGGGCTCTCCGCGACCGATCTTGCAACAAATCGATTGGTTCGAGTCCCAACTTCTTGTACCCAAATTTTGTCGAGAACATGCATAAAGAAAAATAAATCAAGAGCAGATCACTCTGATACCACTGATCCATATTTATTTTCAGAATGAAATGAAAGTGGAGAGATTATAATGAAATACTCATGAAAATTTCCAAAAACAAACAAATACAACAATACTTGATTTCTATTAATGAAATAATTGTAAAGAGACTGTAAAAATACAAAGTGCAAGACTCACTAGAATGGTGCCATCTTTATCTATGAAAATATATGTGACGGATAATCTCATTCATGAGAAGATGATTACAATAAGGCTCTAAAGGCCTTTTTATGATAAAAAGGAATGCCAAAACCCTATACATAAAAAAACCTAACTCTAGGAGATGAAACGCCAAAACATCATGTGGGCTCCGTTTGGATTAGTTAGTAGATTAATTCTCAGGCTCGTAACTTTTGCATACGATATTGGTTTTAGGTGTGTGATAGCCCATTTGAAATATCTTTTCGAGAAATACACATTATGCCATCAAAATATGACTCCATCTATAGTTTGATTGTGTCAAGCCAAAAAATCACTGTTTAGGGGCCCAAAACAGCCCTAGAAGTACAAAAAGATGTGTTGACATGAAAATATACAAAATAAACTAGTTGGATTAGGTGGGAGGCCACCAGTATCCACCTAAAATATGTGTAGGGCTTCAAACAACCCTGAAAGTGTAGAACCCACAATTACAAAAAAGTACAGAAGAACATGTTGTATTAAAAACTAACAAGAGGAGCCAATTGGAACAGGTGGGTGGCCACCAATATCCACTTGGATCAATCCTCTCCCCTTAGGAATAAATGGTCTCCATTGCGTTGAGTGACCAAGGAAGAGGGGAAAACATTTTCTGAATATGAAGCTTGGTGAGCTTCATGCCATGTTGGAGAAGTTGTGCTTCTTGGTTTGTGGAAGACTTTCGCAAACCTATTACTGGAGGGGTTGAATCTATCCCACCAACCTATTGTCTCTAGGTTAGATGGGGCATTGTGTAGGCACCATTGTAGGTGAATAATTAATATCTAATGTCTCTTCGACAATTTTGTTTTTCTGGATAGAAGGTGTTGAGGTTGCAGCGGTTGTAGTGGTCTTCTATACATCCTTTGAAAAAAATGCAAAGAGGATGAATTTTGAAGTATGAGAGATTACCTTGCGATGTTGTTTTGGTGGCACAATATTCAGAACTACCTCTATCCTGGAGAGTTGACCTCCCATAGTAATAATGAAACTACAGGGTCTAGACTCATAGACAACATGACGTTTCCACATATATGATTGGGCCCAAAACAACATCACAGACATCAAGAGGGAAAATATCACACACTATCTCATCCTTAAAGGGATGGATGCCATAGGATAGGTGACATTGTTGGCTGACACAATAATCGTATCCCTATTGAAGCCACCTAATGTTGTATCATTGTGGGTGTTGTGTTGTTGAAGGATCTACAAAAATTTGTACACCATTTTCTTCCTTTGTCACCCAAGGGATTCCTCAAGAAACATTATAAAATGATCTCATGCTCCATCATATTTATTTTTCTCTCCCATGGGTTTTTGTTGGACTCAGTGCGATCGATCTTGCTACGACTCGATTAATTCGAGTCCCAACTTCTTGTACCCAGATCTTGTCGGGGGCATTCATAAAGAAAAATAAATGAAGAGCAAACCGCTCTGATACCATTGATCCAAATTTATTTTTGAAACAAAATGAAAGTAGATCAATTACAATGAAATACTCATGAAAATTTCCAGAAACAAAGAAATACAACAATACTTGATTTCTAATAATGAAATAATTGTAAAGAGACTATAAAAATATAGAGTGAAAAAGTCGTTCGAATGGTGGCAGCTTTATCTCTGAGAAGAGATGTGATGGATATGCTCATTCATGAGAAGATGATTACAATAAGGCTCTAAAGGCCATTTCATGATAAACGGGAATGACAAAACCCTAGAAATACAAAAACCTAACCCTAGGAAATGAAACGCCAAAACATCATGTGGGCCCCGTTTGGGTAAGTTAGTACATTAAGTTCCCAAGGTCGTAAATTGTGCATATGATCTCTATTTTAGGTGTGTGATAACCCATTGGAATGGTCTTTTCGAGAACTATGCATTACACCGTCAAACTCTGACTCCATGTATAGTTTGACTGTGGCGAGTCAAAAAAACACTGTTTAGGATCCCAAAATGGCCCTAGAAGTACAACAAGATGTGTTGACATGAAAACATACAAAATAAGTCAGTTGGATTATGTGGGAGACTACTTGTTTCCACCTGGAAGATGTGTAGGGATTTAGACAACCCCAAAAGTGTAGAACCCACAATTACAAATAAGTACAGAAGAACGTGTTGTACTAAAAACTCACAATAGGATCCAGTTGGAACATGTCGGTGGCCACCAATATCCACCTGGATCACTCACACATTTTCTTAAAGGTCATCATCAATTTCCAGGTATTGTATTTAGCCATAAGTATAAGTTCTCTAATGATATGCCTCCTTATGTTGATGATCAACATATAGGTGGTGAGACTAATTTGAGTCGATGAGCATATTTTCAATCTTGGATGACGAAATATCATTCTTTGGTAGTTTCTCTCTAAGAAGATATCGCTCAGCTACAATATGAAAATCAACACCTTAGAAAACAAAATAAATCATTAATTGAAAATCATGAACGAGAAGTTGTCGAAATAAAAAAGACATTAAAAATTGTTGAAGGTCATTTGGTCATTCAATCCTTTTGGGCGAATGTTATCATTACCTCGTATCTTCAAAATATGTCAAGTTCCAAATCATGATGTGAAATGTTGATCATATTTTCCTTTTGCATCCATACATATTTGAAGTTTTAGCATAGATGTACATGTCTTATTGGTTAGAAGGAATTTTTTCAAGGTATTGATATTAGATTGATTTTGTTTTATTTGTACTTAAATTAGTGGTAAACCTCTTTAATTTAGAGTAGTTATAGAATCATAGATTCTATAGCCACTCTTAAATCATATAATTCATTGATACATTTTGTCTCTATGGTTTACTGGTGTTGTTTACTGGCGTCGATTCAATGATATGAAGTTGGATTGTGATATGATTTCCACATACAAATATAAGAATATAGTCAATTCAGATATGATTTCTTCACAAGCAGTTAGTATATACCACCATTTCTGGGGTACATTGCAACAAGATTGTAAATTGTTTTGATACACTCAAATCAATGAGGTTTTGTTAGTTGTGGTTATGTCCATGTATTGGTTAGACTTTCTTAAATATGGGAATCCTCATTTGATGTATGGGATCGAGTTACTAGACAAACATTAATGTTATCCAAGTATGTTTTAGTTAAATGTTCCTTATTTCTAGCTGGAAGTTCTGAAGTTGATCTATTTGTATCATAACTCTATGATTATAAATAAAGTATGATAAGACTTGAGAAGTGGACGAACTATAGAAAGGAAAAAATGAGTTTTATCTTTTCTACACACCTTTTCTTTGTAAACTTTGTTTTTCCGAATGAATAGTTATGGAGGCACTACCAACAATATATAGATCAAAATCTTAATGGAGTGATGAAATTTTGGGACAAACTTGGAAAGTATATTTTCAGAACTCTATATGAATTTATTTTGATGAGTAATAGAAGTTGATTTTCTTGTTCCTTTTATCACTGAGTTCAGTGGATTGAAGTAATATTATGAACTTTCTTTTCAGTATGTGCTTTATATCCTTATAATCATATTCTCTTAAAACTTCTTTTAAAAGATAATGATTGGTTTATATCTTATCTATTAATTGTAATTAATTAAGTTTTGCATATTAAAAGTGTTTTCATGATTTTATTTTCTTGTATTACATTAACTTTTAAACCGTATAATGTGTAGTGATCGAATAATAACATTTATTATATGATTTTGATTATTACATTTATCATTTATAAAGGAAAGATGAATTGATTTTAAATTAGAATTTCTCCTCGACGATAGGTTTTTATTTGAAAGTTGTTTATTTTCCTGTAGTTTTGAAACTGCACTTTATTATTTTAAATTTACAATTTTGGATTTACAATTTTCATTTAGATTATAAGAGCTTTAACAAAGTATCCTCTTTAGGAGAAAATCATCTTACTGGCTAACGGATCCATAAAACCCGTCATGAAAAACCATAGAAAACATCTTGGCTTTTGCTCTAAGGACCTCGAACAAGGTTGTTTCTTTTGTGTTTATGAGTGGTTGATTTTGCCCATCAAAAAATGGCGCTAAAAATAAAGCCTAAAGTAAATTAAATGATTAAAGCTTCAAATTATTGTAATTAGTCATTATCTCGCAGGTTGTAATAATTTCATATCTATTAAATCTTCTTCCGTGTCATCACAAAATGCACCAGAAGGCAAGTTGGATGAAAAACTAACCTACATGGAGTCCATATTTTCATTGTTATAATAATGAATGACTCCTACCCATATTGATGTATGGGAGTGTATTTTTAATTTTTCGTTAGTTAACATTCCGAATGAAACAATTTCTCTCTTTTTTAAACTCAATTTTTATGGTGAAGGAAATATATCTACAAAGGATTATCTTAAGAAGTTTTGGAGTAAACGCATCATTCATGATTTTACATATTTAAATATTTTATGCATCTTGTTCACTCTCACTTTCAATTAAATACTGAAAGTTTCGGTCAATACTGGTTGAATTAAATACTGGTTTGAATATTTTTCGGTCAACTCTATTTTCACTTGGTTTCAATTTGTGCATGAATTTTTATATGCCTTGTAGATTCATGATTATAATAAATTATGTGATGAATTAAATGCTCTACTATTCGAGAAAGATAAACCTTCACAAAAAATTTCAATAAGAATCAATTATGTTCTTTCTAAGTTTCATCTCAGTGATCTACCTCGTGAATATGATCTTCTTAATTTTGTCTCAACTTTGTGTGCCCCTGTTATATCGCAAAATCTTGTCGTAGGTGATAAATTCGATACATATCAATAAATTCGTCCACGTGATGAAATTTTCTCACAAATTAATCAAGAATATATTTCAAAAAATCATCTACCAAAACCCCAAGAAACTTTCTCACCGTCCTTTCCTATCAACAATTTAGAAAGCCATGTTCCATAAATTTTTGAATCTATGGATTATACACAATTCCAAGATGAAAGGATAGAAACGGAAGAAATGTCTTCTTCTTTTGATGATTTTTCTCTATATATATACTCTCCGAAGGGGAGATGGATATTTCGTTTACAGAAAATTTTAATTCTACACTATGTAAAATTTCCATCAAGCAACTAGAAGGAGAACAACAAATTGAGGATAAAATCATTCATATAGTCGAGGAAACTAATCGTTCTTTTGAGTGATTAATTTTTCAATCCTCTCCTATTACTGATACATATTTCAATGAGTTGATTGTTGATCAAAATATATTTTCTCTTTCTTCTAAATTTTATTCTAATTTGTTCTTGAATTCAATGACTAAAAAATACAAACATGTTACTAATTATTTTAAGTGTTCTAATATTTTGATAAAACAAATTGGAGATATTGATCTTCAAATTGAAGAAGAAATTACTAATCTTGATCAAACAATTCTACCACTTTCAAAAGAAATGCTAGGTACATTCCATGAAATTCTTCATGAAAGCATTGATTTTCCAATCATATAGGAAGGGGTTTCAGGTGATCATATAATGCTTGAAAGTTCAGATTCTATTTTTGAAAATGAACATACCGATTCCAAACAGATTTCTTATAACATATTTGAAATGTCATCACCAAATCATAGTAAAATTGATGAGGTAAGGAAAGAGGAATCTCTTGAAAATTTCATACAAAATAATTTTTTTAGTTCAAGAGATCCTTTTCATTTCCTTGTCTCTAATTCATTTTACCCCATACATCCTAAATTTATTCTTAGATTTTGATGTGCATAAAACTTTATCTATTACCTAACGATGTGCTTGTGCCTTTGAAATCTGATTTTTTTTTATTGTTGGTGATTTAACTATTAAACTTAAACCTAATGAATTGGGATTTGTAACACCAATTGATGTTTTTTTTTCTTTTCAAGCATTCATAACGGAAGAAGATAGATTGCAAGACATTTATATTTGACCCATTAAGTTGATGATTATTTTATTCATAAAAAACATTTGTTTCTGAATTATGTACATGATAATCAAATATTTGATAATTTGATTTTATAACTTTCTATCACCACAAATTTATATCTATTTTATTTGATTCATATATAATTATTGGTTCTTTGAGTGAAAGCATTAAAATTATAATTTTCAAATCTCGTTTATAATCATCTCCTCAGATTCATCATTGTTTTTGGTATTCATTCCACAATTCAATCATTTATTGGATTTTTGATCACTATTTGAATTTTTTATTCTGGATAATTATCATGTGTTCAAAGAAGATGTGTTTATTCTCGATAAAATACTATTATTGTGGATTTCTTTCAATGATTCTAAGCATGGTCAATTTCATGATAGTATAAGGTTGTGGTGTGTTGTATTTACAAATTAAACCTCCATTACCCTATGTTATTGTGGACATAACACTTTTCGAAATACTTGACATGCTGATCACTAGGGATGTCATTTTGAGATGGGATTATTATATATGCGTTAATATTTTTCAAATCTCTTTGTATTTAATTCGTATTCTTGGTAACCAAACATTCTAGTAGTTTCGAGTTTATTATGACAAGACCCAGTTTGTATTGTTGCATTATGTTGGAGTTTGATTGAATTTTTATTATTTGTTAATTTGACAGCGAGGATAAGGAAACTAACAAGAATTGTCCTGCATATAACCATACTCATTATACAATAACCATGTGCATCAACCCGGCTGAGTAATTTGAGGTTGAAGTACAATTAAGATTTACATGCCCATACAAAACCTGTTGAAACCATGATGGCTCACTCCCTTTGTAATTGTGAGATTGATTGACAATTTTACACTATTCTATATCCTGTATTGATCTACACGATTTCCCCTTTCTCATGTTAAACCATATTTTGTGTTCAAATGGTGAACTTGCTCATGGCACCGGTAGCTCGATTTGAACTTGATGGTGCCGATATTGTAACGCCCACAATAATTCAACCACCGTCGGGCTACGAAACTTCATCCTTTGGGATTCTCTACTCACGATGTTTAATGGCTTGGACCCTCATACCTGTGGAAATCGGGTTTTCGCCGGTCGGGAGTTCGCGAGCCCTGTTGCACCATGCACAGGACCTTCCAAGTCCCGAAGTCCGATGGTCAAGGGTCAACACTCTTTTCTTCGGAGATTTCCCTATCGGGAAATCGGAGGTTGTGGTGTCGAGCGTTTCATGCAACACAAAACCCCGAACCCCGAAACTCCGACAGCACGCCACCTGTCAGCATCTCATGGTGAGGCCTAACGCCTTGACACCTGTTTCCCACTATGTCTTATGGACCCACCTTGCCACGTCCTCTTCGGGATTTCGCGGATTGCGGATCCACGATGCAAGTTTCCTTGTGGCCGAAAACCCCGAAACGCCGAACCCCGATATCCTAGATCTGATGCCACGTGTCCCTCCGATGATCGACGGCTCCCGTTGATTCGGGAAATCGCCGGTCGCGATTCCAAAGAGCTTGAACTCTTGTCTCCAGGAACACCGAACGCCGAAC
>JZKD02S0528322.1:129449-161024 GCA_000966675.3 Picea glauca | reverse complement strand
TCGCATTCACTCCTTACCAACCACCCTCGTCCCCCGTCCTTCATTTCATTAAAATTTTAATCTCCTCGGGATTTCCTGGGCTTTTCGCCCTGCATACACCACCCTTGGCAGCCTATGCCATCCCTGTTCTTACATTATTTTAGTTCTTTTTCCTTACTTTCTGTCACAGTTCATTAAATGCATTCTACAGTTTGATTATCACACAATTAATCATGCTTATTTTCTTTAACTGATTTTTCTTTGTAATCTTTAATCCTTTATTCAATTAGGGTCGTTACAGATATCATTTACTCATATGATGATTCTCTTTGTCTTGTGCGAAGAGAGGGATGGTGGGATTTCATTAAAGCATTTCATGGCCACTATTTAGGGTTCTGAGGGATTTTTCCCATTCTCTTAATGGTAAAATTTCTCACGTGGGAAATCTCAAATTTCCTATAGATGAAGCTTGGTTAGTTGAAGCCATTCATTTGTCACTCATTGGTGAGAAGTTGTCAAAACATTGTCATGGAAAGGAAATCCCCTAGAGCAAGTTACTCAATTCCAATCACTTAGCTTGCCATCATAAAGGTATGCGAGTAAATTTTCTTAAGAAAAGGTGGCATAACATGGTCCTTATTATTAATCAATATATCACTTGTGACGGTTTCTATGGTTTAGTCTTTTACCATCAAATTCTTCTCAATAGGTGTTTTTGGGGTACATGAATTAAACATTTATTTCTATCTTCTTAGAAGTCTCAAGAAAATATCGAAATTATTCCAGCAAGGTTATAAGAACCCTGAGAAAAGATTGTTTCATTACATTTTAATTCAAGTTTTAGTTGAATTTAGATTTTCTTAATTAAAAAATACTTGGGAAAATTTTGTTTTGAGAAACAATTTTACTCAAATATTTGTGAATACAAGGTACCCATTTTGACAATGCAAATACTCATAACCTAGGTTATAATTTGATGGATTTCATGGAAATCATAAGAATGATGATTATGTGAAAGAGATTGACCAAGACACCCCTATATCAATTAATTAAATAGTTGATGAAGCAATAAATCAGAGACGGCCTGTGTGTGAAATTGATAAAACTAAAAAATTACTTAGCAAGAAGTTTTGTTTTGAGAAACAATTTTACTCAAATATCTGTGAATACAAAGTACCCATTTTGACAATGCAAATACTCATAACCTAGGTTATAATTTGATGGATTTCATGGAAATCATAAGAATGATGATTCTGTGAAAGAGATTGACCAAGACACCCCTATATCAATTAATGAAATAGTTGACGAAGCCATAAATGAGAGACGGCCTGTGTGTGAAATTGATAAAACTAAAAAATTACTTAGCAAGAAGTGTTTCAAGAGGGAAGAAGAAGATCATGATTTAAATTTTAATAATAAACACTCTTTGAGTGTTGTCTCGGATAATCAAGAATCAAGATCTGAGGTAAATATGCAATATGATATTTTTTAACCTCCCTCATCCAGATTTATTCTCAGAACAAAATGAAAGAAGATAAATTACAATGAAATACTTATGAAAATTGCCAGAAACAAACAAATACAACAATACTTGATTTCTATTAATGAAAGAATTGTAAAGAGACTGTAAAAATACAAAGTGCAAGACTCGCTAGAATGGTGGTAGCTTTATCTCTGAGAAGAGATGTGATGGCTATGCTCATTCACTAGAGGATGATTACAATGAGACTGTGAAGGCCTTTTTATGATAAACAAGAATTCAAAAACCCTAGACATAAAAAAAACCTAACCCTGGGATATGAAATACCAAAACTTCATGTGGGCCCCGTTTTGGTAAGTTAGTACATTAACTTCTCGGGGTCATAAATTTTGCATACAATCTTCAATTTAGGTGCATGATAGCCCATTGGAAAGGTCTTTTAGAGAATTGTGCATTACACCATCAAACTCTAACTTCGTCTATAGTTTGAAAAGAGGAGCCAATTGGAACAGGTGGGTGGCCACCAATATCCACCTGGATCAATCCTCCCCCCTTAGGAAGACATAGTCTTCATTGCGTTGGGTGACCAAGGAAGAGGGTAAATCATTTTTTGAATTTGAATCTCAGTGAGATGCATGCCTTTTTGGAGAAGTTGTGCTTATTGGCTTCTGGAAGACTGTCGTAAACCTATTACTTGTGAGGTTGAATCTATTCCACCAACCTGTTGTCTCTGGGTTGGATGGGGCATTATGTAGGCACCATTATAGGTGAAGAAACAATATATTTTGTCTCTTCGACAATTTTTTTTTCCTCGATAGAAGGTGTTAAGGTTGCAATGGTTGTAGTGGTCTTCTGCACTTCCTTTGAACAAACTGTGAAGAGGATGAATTTTGAAGTATGAGATATTACCTTGCGGTGTTGTTTTGGTGGAACAGTAGTCGGAACTAGCTCTGGTATCCTATAGAGATGACCTCCCAGAGTAATAATTACACTATGGGGTCTAGAACCATAGACAACATGATGTTTCCACATATATGATTGTCCCAAAACAACATCATAAACATCAAGAGGGGAAATATCACAAACTACATCATCCTTGAATGGATGGATGCCATAGGATAGGCGACACTGTTGGATGACGTGAAGATCCAATCCTTGGTGAAGCCACCCAATGTTTTATCATTGTGGGTCTAGTGTTGTTGACAACCCCACCATTTTGACAACCTTAGATGAGATGAGGTTCTTCTGGATTCCACTATCAATAATGAAATGCAATGGAGTCCCCTTCAACCACATATGGGAATGGAAGAGATTCTCCCCCTCTTCATGATATATGGGCTCTTCCAACTGAATTCTTGTGGTAGCAACAATAGCAGTGGGGTCTACGTCGATGATCTATATTTTTTTAATATTTTCTTAACCAAATTCTAAATTCGGGTACCGCTCCATTTCTTTGACCTCGACCACCAATGACTGTTTTAAGAAACATTCATCGGTGTTGTGCTAGGGGCATTTTTGGATGTCACACCACTTTCTAGTGTTATTCTTCATATTTACTTTACCCTTTTTGTCCTGTGTCTTGGACTGGGTGTTTAGAGGTTTTTGTTTAGGGTCGTCTTTTCCATGCTTTGGTTGTTTCATATTTGCAGACCCGAATTCCCATTTTTTGTGGTGCCTAAATTTATGCTCTATTTTGATAGCATATCAATAGGAAGCTCCCAATGTTGATATGTTTAGGAAATCCATTTAGGTTTGAATGTACCTATGCAAATCCCCACAATATTTCAGAACCATATGTTGCTTGGATTCTTTGATACCCATCTTGGTGCACAAGTTATGAAAAGTATTTTTGAACTTTGAAATTTTTTGTCTCTTCTCTTGTTGTAGTGTGTTCCATATCATGTATGGGTATTCATAGTTATTAACATGATAGTATTGTTATTTGACCACATCCACCAATGTTTGACATGGGGAAGTTCCTTGAGGATTGTGAAGGACATCTTTTCCCTATCGAAAAAATTTTTGAATAGAAAAATAACCTTCTAATAGATTTAACCATTTTTCTAGGGCATATGCATCTATATGACCTTCAAATATGAGAATATCAAAAATTTATTGTACATTGAAGGGGTTTCATGGCCACTTGATGAAGATGCTTCTCTTGTGGGAAGAAGTCAAAGGCTCTGCAGAAATTTGTCCACCAATTTGTTCCTTTGTCATGCAAGGGATTCCTCGAGCAACATTTTAAAAGGATCTCCTGCTCCATCATATTTAATTATCATATCCAATGGGTTTTTTTCAGGCTCTGTGTGACCGATATTGAAATAGATCAATTAGTTCGAGTCCCAATTTCTTGTACCCAGATCTTGTTGGCGACATGCACAAAGAAAATTCAATGAAGAGAAGACTACTCTAATACCATTGATCCAGAGTTATTTTTGGAACGAAATGAAAACAGAGAAATTACAATGAAATACTCATGAAAATTTCTAGAAACAAAGAAATACAACAATACTTGTTTTCTATTAATGAAAGAACTGTAAAGAAACTGTAAAAATACAGAGTGCAAGACTCGCTAGAATGGTGGCAGATTTATCTATGAGAAGAGATGTTACGGATATGCTCATTCATTAAAACATGATTACAATGAGTATCTGAAGTCCTTTTTATGATAAACAGGAATTCCAAAACCTTAGACATAAAAAAACCTAAACCTAAGAGATGAAATGCCAAAACATCATGTGGGCCTCATTTGGGTAAGTTAGTACATTAACTTCTTGGGGTCGTAACTTTTGCATACGATCTTCATTTTAGGTGAATTATAGCCCATTTGAATCCATCTATAGTTTGACTCCATCAAAATTTGACTCGATCTACAGTTTGACTCCATCAAAATCTGACTCCATCTACAGTTTGACTATGTAGCCAAAAAAACATTTTTTAGAGGCCCAAAATGGACCTAGAAGTACAAAAAGATGTGATGACATGAAAACATAAAAGATAAACCATTTGGATTAGGTGGAAGGCCACCAAAATTCACCTATAATATGTGTAGGGATTCAGACAACCCCAAAATTCTAGAACCCGCAATTACAAATAAGTACAGAAGAATGTGTTGTACTAAAAATTAACAAGAGGAGCCAATTGAAACAAGTGGATAGCCACCAATATCCACCTGGATCAATCCTCCTCCCTTAGGAAGAAATGGTCTCCACTGCGTTGAGTGATGGATTTGTGAAATCATTTTCTGAATCTGAAGCTCGGTGACCTACATGCCTTGTTGGAGAAGTTGTTCTTCTTGACTTGTGGAAGATTGTCACAAACCTATTACTGGAGGGGTTGAATCTATTCCACCAACCTGTTGTTTATGGTTTGGATGGGGCATTGTGTAGGCACCATTGTAGGTGAAGAAACAATATCTTTTGTCTCTTCGAGAACTTTTTTTTCTGGATAGAAGGTGTTGGGGCTGCAGTGGTTGTAGTGGTATTTTGTACATCCTTTAAACAAACTGTGAAGAGGATTAATTTTGAAGTATGAGAGATTACCTTGCGATGTTGTTATGTTGGCACAGTAGTCAGAACTACCTCTAGTATCATGTAGAGTTGACCTCCCAAAGTAATAATCACACTACGAGGTCTCGACTCATAGACAACATAGTGTTTCCACATATATGATTGGCCCAAAACAACATCACAGACATCAAGAGGGGAAATATCACACACTACCTCATCCTTGAAGGGATGGATGCCATAGGATAGGTGAAATTGTTGGCTGACTCAAAGATCTTGTCCCTGGTGAAGCCACCTAATGTATCGTTGTGGGTGTGGTGTTGTTGAAGGATCTGTAGAAATTTGTCCATCATTGCATTCCTCTGTCGTGCAAGGGATTCTTCGAGCATAATTTTAAAAGGATCTCCAGCTCCATCATATTTATTTTTGTCTCTTGTGGGTTTTTGTTGGGCTCAATGCGACCGATCTTTTAATGGCTCGATTGGTTCAAATTCCAACTTCTTGTACCAAGATCTTGTCGGGGATATGCACAAAGAAAAATAAATGAATAGCAGACCACTCTTATACCATTGATTCAGATTTTTTTTTCGGAACAAAATGAAAGAAAATAAATTACAATGAAATACTCATGAAGTTTTCGAAAAACAAAGAAATACAACAATACTTGATTTCTATTAATGAAATAATTGTAAAGAGACATGTAAGAATAAAGAGTGCAAGACTCACTAGAATGGTTGCAGCTTTATCTCTAAGAAGAGATCTAACGAATACGCTCATTCACCAAAAGATGATTACAATGTGGCTCTAAAGGCCTTTTTATGATAAACACGAATGCCAAAACCCTATGCATCCAAAAACCTAACCCTAGGAGATGAAATGCCAAAAATTCACGTGAGCCCCGTTTGGATAAGTTAGTACATTAACTTCCCAATGTCGTAAATTTTTCATACGATCTCCATTTTACATGTATGATAGCCCATTGGAAAAGTATTTTCGATAACTGTGCATTATATCGTCATATCAAACTTCATCTATAGTTTGACTATGGTGAGCTAAAAAAACATTGTTTGGGGGCCCAAAATGGCCCTAGAAGTACAACAAGATGTGATGTCATGAAAACATACAAAATAAGTTAGTTGGATTAGTTTGGAGTCCACTAGTAGCCACCTCGAAGATGTGTAGGGATTTAGACAGCCCTAAAAGTGTAGAACCCACAATTACAAATAAGTACAAAAGAACATGTTGTACTAAAAAATCATCAGAGGAGCCAGTTGGAACAGGTGGGTGGCCACCAATATCCACCTAGATCACTCACAGATTTTCTTAAAGGTCATCATCAATTTCCAGGTATTGTATTTAGCCATAAGGATGAGTTCTCTGCTGATATGCCTCGTTCTCACTTTTAGAGATTGAATTAAATAATGGTTTGAATTTTTTTTGGCCAACTCTATGTTCACTTTATTTCAATTTGTGGATGAATTTTTATATTCCTTTTAATATAAATTGGAAGAGCAGCCAATGTACAGGAATAACACACAAACAATAGATTGTATTATTGCTTTGAAGCACAACACAGTACACATATATATAGTTGGATTCAGATCCAACCGATTCCACTTATGGAGGGAGAGGTTGAGAGAATATCTCAACAACCTCCTATAAATCTTCAACTAACCCAATCATAGTATAATTCATTAATGAAGCATTATTCTCTAACACCCCCCTTTAATGCTTACATTAAAAAATCTTACAATAATGAAATCACAATTACATGACATACAATACTTTAACTTTGTTTGTCTGTCTAGTCTTCCTCAGCACTGAAACTCACTCTGCAATCACACGGCTTCCGCTCTTTCTTCTTCCTCTTCTTCGATCTTTCCATCGACACATTTAAAGTCAAAATGCCTCTGACCATATTTCTTGCACTTGTATACTAGACAATTTGACAACTTGGCTCATCGGGGCTTCCGTGATAAAAGTTGACAATTATTGATGCATTCTATGAACTTGCCTTCATCTGTCGGATTTTTTCTTTTGGCTATCCTTCAGTATCTAGAAGAAAATTTTGGATACTGAATGTCCTCAACATTCCTTTACACAAGGTGACTTCCAATAAAAACAATGTACTTGATACTGGGGCTACCAGCTTGCATCAAAATACAAGTTCTTATTTTTACATAAACACTTACACACAAAACTTTAAATTCACCATGTAAAGGTAACCTGTAATTGTCGATCTTGGAGCACCGAAGTACAATAAGAATATACAACATATAACAGGTTCTCACAATCAAATTAGTGATGCATTCTCTCGGCATCGAAGAACGTCAAGAACTGCTATTTTAAATTGTGTAAATCTATTCAATAATTGGTTCTTCTTTACACAATAAATTTCACATAATATATATATATATAACAAATGCACAGGCAACTAATTCTCTCCTTTAACTTCCTAATCTTACGGGCCATCTGATAGTTGAAAAATGGATCACATAAGAAGAATAACACATTCTTCTCAGCCGCCTCCTCGCATTTCTCCATGGTTTCCATAGCATCGATGAGAAAATCCTGAAGTTTTGCAGTCAATTCGTGACTGAATCAGAGTTCCTCTTGTCCTTGGCGTCGTTCAAGAGGGATTTGATGGCAATAAGCTCATCACATATAGATTGAAAATATTCTTTGAAATTGACGACCAACGATACCTCTTGCATGACCTGCACCGCTAAACACAACTTCTTCACTCCTGCTCACCAGCCCACTGATCTCAAATATTACGACTGAGGTTGCTCCGATTCCAATTCCGATTCCGATTTCGAACCTGATCCTTCTTCCCCTTCGGATTCCAAAGCTGTGATGTCTGGTAAATATGATGACGCTGCGTCGAATGACGGTACTGCTTTGATCTTAATTTCGCGGTCTTCAAAACACTGCAATCCTCTCCAAGCGAGCTCTACTGCACAATTACACAACTTGACCTCTGATGACTGGCAATGAGTAAAGAACACAATATCAAATTCTCCATCAGATAGCAGTCTCCTCACAAGATGGCACCTGAGTATAAGTCGTAGCTTAACACTCAATGATCCATCCCTCCACACGATTTTACAACAATGATCTCACACACAAAAGAATTCACACTCTTAATATACGTATGTACAGAAAATCAGCAACACAACTCTCACATCCTCTTGGGCACTCCCGTGAGGGATTAAGCCCAACTAGGCTTTGATACCATAATAGAAATTGGAAGAGCATCCAATGTACAGGAATAACACACAAACAATAGATTGTATTATTGCTTTGAAGCACAACACAGTACATATATATATATAGTTGGATTCAGATCCAACCGATTCCACTTATGGAGGGAGAGGTTGAGAGAATATCTCAACAACCTCCTATAAATCTTCAACTAACCCAATCTTAGTATAATTCATTAATGAAGCATTATTCTCTAACACCTTTTGGGTTCATGATTATAATAAATTATGCAATGAATTAAATTCTCTTATAATTAAGTTTCATCTTAGTGATCTACCTTATGAATATGATCTTCTTAATGTTGTCTCAACTTTGTGTTCCCCTCTTATTTTGCAAAATCTTGTTATAGATTATATATTCGATACATATCAAGAAATTCGTCCACATGATGTTTTTTTATCAGAAATTAATCAAGAAGATGTTTCAAAAATCATGTGCCAAAACCCCAAGAAACTTCCTCACCGTCCTTTCCTCTCAACAACTTAGAATGCCATGTTCTAAAAAAAAATTTAATCTATGGTTTCTACACAATTCCAAGATGAAAGGATAGAAATGGAAAAAAACGTTTTGTTATTTTGATGATTATTCTCTAAATATACTCCCCAAAGGGGAGATGGATATTTCGTTTGGAGAAAATTTTAATTCTGCACTATGTAAAATTTACATCGAGCAATTAGAAGGAGAACAAGAAGTTGACGATAAAATCATTCATATATTAAGGAAACTAATCATTCTTTTGAGTAATTAACTTTTTAATCCTCTCTTATTACTGATACATATTTCAACGAGTTGATTGTTGATCAAAATATATTTTCACTTTCTTCTAATTTGTTATTGAATTCAATGACTAAAAAATACAAACATGTTATTAATTATTTCAAGTGTTCTAATATTTTGATAAAGAATATTGGAGATATCGATCCTCAAATTGAAGAAGAAACTACTAATATTGATCAAACATTTCTACCACATTCAAAAGAAAGGCTAAGTACATTCCATGAAATTCTTCATAAAGGTATTGATTTTCCAATCATACAGGGAGGGGTTTTAGGTGATCCTATAATGCTTGAAAGTTCAGATTCTCTTTTTGAAAATAAACATACCTATCCCAAACTGATTTCTTATAACATGTTTGAAATTTCATAACCAAATCATAGTAAAATTGATGAGGTAAGGAAAGAGGAATCTCTTAAAAATTTCATAGAAAATAATTATTGTAACTCAAGAGATCCTTTCATTTCCTTGTCTCTAATTCTTTTTACTCCATACATCCTAATTTTAGATTTTGATATGCATAAAGCTTTATCTACTTTATCTAACGATTTACCTTTGAAAATAATTATTCTAACTCTTATTTTTACTCCATACATCCTAATTTATTATTAGATTTTGATATGCATAAAGCTTTATCTACTTTATCTAACGATTTACCTTTGAAATATGATTTTTTTCATATGTTAATTGTTGGTGATTCAACTATTAAACATAAAACTAATGAATTGGTATTTGTAACACCAGTTGATTTTTTTGTTCCCTTTCAACCATTCATAAGCGAATAAGGTAGATTGCAAGAAATTTATATTTGACCCATTTTGTATAAAACAATGCACCCATTCTTGTTGAAGTTGATTATTCTTTTACTCATAAAAAACATTTGTTTTTGAATTATATACATGATAATCAAATATTTGATTATTTTATTTTTATAACTTTCGATCACCACAAATTTATATCTATTTTAGTTGATTCATCTATAATTCTTGGATATTTGAGTGAAAGCATTAAAATTAATTTTTTCAACATCACCACAGTTCAGATTTGTTCATTGACTATGATAGATCCTCATTTTTTTATTTTTTTCCAATCGATCTACCATTTATGAATCTTATTCAACAAGGTTATAGTTTGCATTCTAAGTTTCATGACAGGATTATGGATTGACTTGAATAATATTGTCTTAAAAGGTTTCCAAAAAATGGTAAGGCTACAATTTCCTTGATTGTGAGTGGGGATCAAAGTGGGAGGCATGATGTATTGTTTTTTATCTGTTATTTCCATTCATATTTGGTTACCGATTAGTAATTTTATTGGCTTTTCTGGATTGTAATTTCTTTGATGGTTGTCTTGGAAATTTTATTTCACTTAGTGTTATGATCATTAAAATAGTGTAGAAAAGATTAATTAGCTTAATTTTTATTACTTATTTAATAAGTAGATTTATTTTCTTTTTTCTACTTGAATAATGCAGTTATGGAAAAATGTTAATATCAAGGTCAAGATGAACCATAATCAGGATATAGTGAGGGAAGTTTGTTTTCACTACTTATATTTTATTCTAATATCATGAAGCAAAAATACTTTAAGTGAAAGCATTTATCTTTGATTACTCATAAGCTTCGCTTTTCTTTTGAAAATAAATTTAATTAATGAGGCTCTCATTTGTTTTTAAATTTATATCATAACTTCATATTTAAATTTAAATTTATTTTTAGGATTTTTCAATTTTGATTTTTCTTTGTTATTTATTTTAATAAAAGGCTTGATCCACTAAACATCTCTACATTGTTTAATGAAATGTTTCTATCACAACCATTAGTTGAAGGCTCATGAGGAGAAATGGGAACATGCTAAATTTCAACATATTTGGTTGGTTGGGACCATTTATTGTTATAGAAAAACTCGGTCTTATCACAATCTGATTACAAACACTCGAAGGTCATTCTGAGAGATTTCCAGTAAATAATCATCAAAACCAATGCATATAATCATAGAATCACTCAAAGTGACATGCATATAATCATCAAAACTAATGAATCTCAAGTGAGAAACATATGGCTTGCTATCACTCAAAGCTTCCTCTAGTATATTGTCAACCAAGTTCTAGCTATGTGAAAAATTAAGTTACAAAGTAACAAGCTATTACAATTGCTTCATACCAAAAGTCTCTACTCAATTTTTCATGAGATATAAGGAACATTGACTTCTCCACTAAGGCTTGATTCATCCTCTTTATCACTCCATTTTTTTTTAATAGAGTACGGTATGGTTTTATGCCTTTCAATCCCATGCATTTAACGAAATGCATCCAACTCTTAGGAGAAACCTTCCATATGATTATTCTTATATATTTAACCATTTTACTAGTTTTCCACCCCACCATAGAAACACAATTATTGAAGGAGGTAAATATCTCATTTTTCTTCTTCATAAACATAATCCATTTATTCCTACTAAAATTATCTCTAAAAATGGAAACATAATAATTAACAACACCAATAGAGGCCCACATATGTTTGAATGTACCTAAGCTAATATATCTCTAGATATATGAGAGTTTGATCCAAAATTAAACCTTGCATATTTACCCAACAAGCACATAATTCATAAAAATCAAAATAATCAAAATTAAAATCGAAACATTTAACCCTTCCTTTGTAGAATATGTCCTATAGAATTTACTAATTAAAGTGGTCAACCATCCCATGTCAAACAATGTTTCCTTCATCTCATTTATATTCTTCCTTGGTGTCTTGGCTCTTCTCAATGGTTGCAAAATTACTATTAATCTCAACAATTGTAGTAACATACAATTTATAAATAGTGTCAACCCTAATGCACTTAAGAAATATCAATGCACTTCTCACAATATTGCACATATTCCTTGTGAAAATGACATAAACTCCTCCATTAGTGAAGTAGATTATCCAAATAAGATTCTTGTTCAACCCATGTACATGTCCCACATTAGGAAAATACCTAATTATTTCATCTATATATGTTATTGAAATGGATGCTCTAGCTATTGCATTATAGGATTTTTCATCTCCTAATAATATCTTCCCTCCATATAAATATTCATAGGAATCAAACCACCCCCTATGTGGAGTGATATGGAATGATACTCTAGAGTTTATAAGCCATGCTTTACTATAGGATTGAGTGGATAGACATGAGTTGTTAAAATATATGTCCATTTTTCCTCGTCCTCCTTGCTAATAGGGACCACCATCGTGACATTGTGCTTTCTATTTCCTTTATAGATATGGAATTCATTCTTTATATTCCCTTGTCAATTTCATTTCTAGGACACCACATTAATTTGCATCTTTCTACTAGTTCATCTATTCTTGGAGTTGAATCTACCATGAAACCCATTGTCTTTACTTTATCTATAGAAGAATCCTATAAATAATGTCTCTAAATCTAAATACACTCATGTTGATAATCACAATGTTTCCTCATTCAATAGTTGTCCAAAAATGTCCTCAATTTTAAGACCATCCCCACAGGATCCACTAAGAGATATTACCAATTTTTTCCATTGATCTAGCATATTGAAGAGGAGAGAAATAGATGAATTTTCATAAATCCATTAAATTTCTCCAATATAAGATAATTAACTCATTAATGTAGTAAACTTATTTAAATGATTAACAAACTTTACTACTACCTTCATTTTTAGTGTGGAAACATGTTCTTCTCAACAAAATCTTAAATTCACCAATGACTTTTAGTTGTACAAATCATTTAGGTTCTCCCACATCCTTTGTGTATTGGGATTCAAATACATTGAAAATCATAGAATATATAAGGAAAAGGCATATTGCAAATAATACTTACTCATCCATATACATCCATTCTTCATAGCTTATATGTGTTGCTGTCCCAACCACAATGGTCTATAAATCTTATTATATGTGTTGCTGTCCCAACCACAATGGTCTATAAATCTTATTTATCTTCCAAAAAGTAAAGTTTATAATCCTTGTCCTCAATTGTTCCACTAAATCCAAACACCTCTATCATGAACCGCCGAACACAACTCTCAAAATTGGATAGCTCCTATGCCATGAAAAACATTATTGATTAATGTAAAGACAAAGAAATCAAGTACTAAGGAATGAAAATAATGTCAAGAAGGCACACAAGAACAATATTTTTTAGAAAAATACTATAATACTTTATTCATCTTTTTCTCTTTTATAAAATTATATATTTTAAATAAATTATTTTTTAAAAGAAAGGAACAAAATTGGAAATTCCTTCTACATTCCACAACTCTCAAAATTAGGTATCTATTATATTATGAAAAACGTTATTGGTTAATGTAAAGATAAATAAATCAAGTGCTAACGAATAAAAATAGTATGAAGAAGACACACAAGAACAAGATTTTCTAGGAAAATGCTAGTATACTTTATTCATCTTTTTTCCTTTTATAAAAATATATATTTTGGGAAAGAAATTGTTTGTTAAACTAAGGAATAAAAAAATTGTAAATTCCTTCTACATTTCATTTTTACAATTTGAACATTGTTACATTGTGAAAAGTAATTAACATGCTTTTCCAACATTCAATTTTTATAATTTGAACATGCTATTATAAAAAGTGATTGACATGTTTTTCCAACATGTACATGGATAGATTGAACAATAAAACAATCTCTTTAGACTTTCCTCGAGATGAACAACACCACTTTATTTGTTATGTTGACATGTTATGCTAGTTGGGTCACCTAAGATATAGTTTGAAAGAATGAATGAAATCAAAGTGTATGGTTCATACATGCTAAAGACATCTCCAATATGTTGGGATTCCTTTTCCATGCCTTCAAAACTAAATCAACGAAATATGTACAAAGATACAATGCCTTAAGGGTGACATGCTATACAAATGGGTTTTATAGATGAAGAGTCTAAGACATACAATGCATATTGAAATTGTGGAGCAAAATCTGTTTGGTCGTAACCGCTTGCTCAGTGACAACATGTCAAGAATGGGTGATTTTGGACTATGGGTGATTTTTGACTATCTTTGTTGACAAAGACATTAGATGTGGGATTTGTTTAACTTTGTTAGATATGGATATTTGTTTAACACTCATGTATTGCAAGGTTATATTTTGATATTAATATTGGTAATTGATGTGTAAATATTTTTTATTTGTTTTTGAATTTAATATTAATCTAAATTCAAGTATTCTTTCAGTACAATTTTTATTCCATGAGATTCATAGTGAAAATGTTAAGTGATAAGAACAAAAATACTCAAAGAGGAAAGAATTTGTACAAATTTGTAATTCATGAAAATTAGGAAACAAAATATTTTGTGATGGAGGAGTATACAACTTAACGAAACATAAGATCTCATTTTCAAAACAATCTACACACTACTATAATGGGCTAACGCATGAAAACAAAAGTTATATTAATGATCGTATGACAAAACCATTTGATCTTAGAAACAACATAATGGCATGAAATAAATAATGTTTTCTTTGTAAAGATTTAATATATTTATATTAATCTTAATTAAGAGTAACCACATTAGAAACAAGGCCCCCAAAAAATGGAGGAGGAGAATCCAATGGTCATAAAAATTGGAGTAGGAGATATAGCACCATTAAAAGGAATTCACAAATACTTCACCACTCTATCAACCCAAGAACCTACTAATTATCATATCATTTCTTCCAATTCAAATTGCTTTTTTCAATGCATCCATAGACAACTTCATTTCCACCACGCTTTTGTCTTTCTCAGTAATTTTCATAGCCACTTCTCATACCAATATTCTTGCCATCCCTTTATTTTCAAAGAAATATTTCTTGCAAAATTCTGTATCTCAATCGACTCCCTTTCAAACCTTTTCATTCCTCATTTCATGAGCGTCAAGTCGCATAGAACACAACAATTGTTTTTGCAATGACAATGACCCATAATTCCCCAATCCCATGGTGAGGATAGACAATTCTATTCAAATAGAAGAGTTGGCTTACAATAGCTCAATCCTCTTCCCACCCTTCAAGAGTTCAAGCATCCCCTCTTTGCAAATAACTACCATGTGATCCAAACCAAGAATGAATGAAAAATACTGAGACTTTCTTTTAATACCCAAAGTGATAATCCACACACAAGGGGAAGTTACATCTTCATACTCCTTATAGCTTCACTCTTTAACTAGGAATGCATGATTTGATTCCCTTACTAGTCTAAGTTGCTTGCACTTACATCTCTTGAAGAGGAGATTCTTCAAGTTGCATTTAATCAATGTTGTGGCATGGATTTGTGTAATCTGACCCCCTCATTCATGGCTAGTAATCCTTCCTCCATGTAGACCCCAACATTAGGTTGGTGATATGCATTTTTTATGTTGTAACCTTAATACTTGAAAAAACTCAAGGTTGGGAACTTTTTGGCTAAATACAAGGATCTTTGAATGAATCTAGAAAGTCTAATATTTTAAGGGACAATTCACATTGAGAGAGGTCGAATGATTATGGATGAATCCCAACAACCATCACGATAGTAATACCCTTTTCATTGATCATATACAACGTTTGATAGTGCCATGGCCTCCCTTTCATTGTTGATGGCAATTCACAATCCCCAAGCAAACTTTGCATTCTTTTATCATTTGAGATCATAGATGATCCTATCATATATGCTTCTTTATGTCCACTTTCCATAGCCATAACTCATCATCGCCAAGTTTATATTTCCATTTGAAGCATCGCTTTGGTTTCCTTATTTAAAACTTGATATGTTTTGATACTGAAGGGATTAGTGGATTGATCTTGAATTATACCCGAACTTAAATCGACTACAGATTATGTCCATCCAACATAACATACATGGAGCAATGTCAACTATTGACTTTACTCCATGCTTATTGAATGGACTGAATATGTAATCGAAATAAGGATTTCCCTGAATTCCTATTCTCCACACTGTGAAGGTGTATTCTCCACACTGTGAAGGTGTAGTGACTTAAGATAGCCCTATTTCTACAAGGCCAAATTTTCAAGCAAAGGAACTTTGGCATTGCTGCTAGATTCCCTTGCTATAACCATGGCCCTGCTACGAACATCTGCCTCCAATCCTTAGGCATACGAAAAGGGCGATTTAACTCTTCAAGTGCTATTTCCCAAGCAGATTGGGTGAGCTCAAATTCTAAAATGAAAAAATAAATTCGGAAAGAAACTTATTATTCACGTTATTCGTTAATGTTTGTAACGTTAATTAATATTAATATGGTTATTTGTCTTTGTCCCAGTTTGTTAAGCATCAAAGTCTTAAAATACAAAATAAATTTCGAAAGAAACTTTTACTAATAACGTTACTCATGAATCTCGAAAATATCAATTGTGCGTTCGTGGTTAAGGACGCCGTTCAGTAATGCTCTCTCTGAACGTCTCGTCTCAGTTTGCTAATGATCAAATTCATTTTTTGAAAAAAAAAAACAAACAATCAGGTCATATTTGTTGTGGGCATTTATCAAAAAAAAATAAGGTGATATTTGTTGTGGATATTTATTTAAAATTTGACTAAAAATTGTTAGATTCATAGATTTAAATGATTATTTATGTATAATTTTAATGTAAAAAAAATTTCAGATCAATTAAATTCATTTATACATTTAAAAATATGAATTTTTAACAATAAAAATAATGATTTCCTACAAATTTATATTTAAAAAAAAAATCATTTCTTAAAACAGTTACACCAAGCCCTTCTAAAATGAAAACATGAAAACATAAATTTGGAAAGAAACTTGCCAAGCCCTTCTAAAATGAAAACATGAAAACATAAATTTGGAAAGAAACTTACTAAGCACGTTACTCATTAATGCTTTATGATTGGCAGGGTGCCCTTATATGGAAAATAGCAAATACCGGAAACAGAATTCTCGTCCATAGTTCGGAACCTTTCTCCGCGATTACAATTATTAAGAAACCAACAAGTCAGTATTGCAATTTAAAATGAAAACAGGACGCATAATTAACCAGTTGTTTTCAAAATAAGTTTCTTGTTACATAAATGAAACCTCGCAAATTATGCTAGCCTTATTGTAATCAACACATATCTAAAGCTGCGGTGATTAGGGATTCAATGAACATTCAGGCGGAGGCGTACCATACCTTGCCCTATCCCCACAGTAGTCCTAAGTTAAGTAGTTTTTGCGAACCCATTGAAGTCTACCCAGTTGATACTGATTTAGGCTTTGAAATTCGGTTTGATCCCACCAATTGTTGGTACAGGACGGAGATGAATGAGACGACACGTTGCATGCACTGATTTCAAAGTACTGATAAGAGGCAACAAACGGAGATTGACTCCAATTTATTTTAACCCTACCTCCGTCTGTGGCTCAGCTATCCGCATCGTAAATTGCGGAGAAGATCCGCATGAGTTGATTGTTAGGAAATGCGATGCTCGCAGCTTCATTGTTTTTGAATACCCGGATAGGGTAGAATCAACCCAAAATCTGCTCACAATATGCAAAACATATAAATCAACCAGGAACTGAAATGAGCAAAAATATAATTCACCTTCTAAATGAAGTTCCGTTTCAGTTACTGAAGCACATACACAATTTGTTGGTGGTTCCAAAGAATTGAATAGTTATGAAAGTCCACCCTGGGATCAAACCACAAACGGATTCTTTGTTCTCTATTCCCAACTCCATTTGCAAAAACGTTGGTTTCTAGGTCCACAGGCATTCCCGACAGGTTTCCTAGAAATTCTATGTCAAGTTCATCGTGTGAAGCTTCTTTTGATGACATCTGAATGAAAAATATCAACGTTCCGAATTAGGTTTAAGTACTGTCAATCATAACTAATCTTTCTGCAAGTTTCGATCTTGCGTCAAAATAGAGCCTTACATAATATGAAGTGACTGTTCCTGCGGAATTTCCAGACACCAGGTTAACTCCCATGCTCGTATTGCCGAAAATGAAGGGTAAAGGGATGCCCGCAGTCTACTCTGCTCAAAGCAATTTAAAATACTGTGCACCAAACAGGCTACGTGATAGAGTTCTCAAGATCACTGTGCAGTGTAGAGATTGCTGTGAGCTGTGAATACACACACTAAATAGAATGATTTACGAATCCGGAATATAATAGAGAAATAACACAGAAACTTGTCAGAAACACAAAATACTTGATATTAATGAACTTCGATGAGTGCACTCGGATTACAAAATACAGTGGCAAAATGAGCTTCAGCTCTGATACTTCTTCTGTCAACTCTTCAGTTGTTGTTGCTTCTCTGCATCCCTCTCTCCTTTTCTCTGTGTCTCTATCTATCCATCATGTTTTAACTAAAAAACTCGGACTTATATAAACTTCCTTCAGAAGCTAAGACCGACTCACCATTTAACTCAACCATAATTACGACTCACTCTTCAACCAATTAATTTAATTCGAGAAGATAGAATTCGACTTCATTTATAGTTCTCCTGCTTGGCGATTTGCACTTGCAGACTTGTTAGACTGTCTGACTGACATTTCAGATTTCTTCTAACAGACAAATCGGTGACAATGTGAAGACCTCACCGACTTGTAATTACAATTTCCAACACTCCCCCTTAATTATAAGTTGGTGGAGTTACAAAAGAAACTAACATAAAAAAAATTGAGTTTTAGTTTTACTGTCACTCATTTGTTACTGCGCGGACTCCCAAACTACTGCACATATGTTGAAATGCATCTCTTGCTAAATCCTTTGTAAAAATGTATACAATTTGTTCTTTTCACCTACAAGATTCTAAGCAAATCTCTTCGTTATTCACCAATTCTCTGATGAAATGATACATTGCATCAATGTGTTTGTTTTTCTTGTGAAACACATGATTCTTTGATAACATGATGGCTAAATTGTTGTCACAGAAAATTGTAGTTGGTTCCTATTGTTTCTTCAACAAATTTTTAACATCCTTCTCATCCATACTGCTTGACAAGTTGTGCTTGTGGTTGTGACGTACTCTGCTTATGTTGACGAAAGTGTCACTATGGGTTGCTTCCTTGATGTCGATGATACCATACCTGTTCCAAAATGAAATGTGCACCCAGAGGTACTTTTCCTGTCATCAATACTACCTCCACAATCACTGTCATTGTATCCAATGAGTTTGAAATTTTCTGAAGTGGAGTACTTTATGCCAAAAACATTTGTTCCATTCACATATCTCATGATTATCTTTCCCGCTTTCCAATGTGATTCTTTTGGAGTTTCCATGAACCTTGAGATTAGGCTCACTCCATACATAATATCAGATCCTGTCATTGTTAGATACATAGGACTACCTACCAGTCTTTTAAATAGTGTGGGATCCACTTTGGACCTTCTATCTTCTTTTCTTAGATTTAATCATATTATGACAAGTGTTGGTGCTGCTTTTTAGTTTACCATATTGAATCTCTTTAATATTTCATGTGCATACTTGGACTATGAGATGAATATACCAGTTTTGGATTGGTGCACTTCTATTCCCAGAAAATATCTCATAAGTCCCAAATTAGTCATTTCAAATTTATCCTTCATGAATGATTTGAACTCTTGTATGCCAAAATTACCTGTGAATATCAAATCATCCACATATAAACAAACAATTAACACATTACCTTGCTGATTTGATTTGATGTACAATGTTGGCTCATTTTCACTTCTCTGAAATCCATTCTCTGTGAGATAGGAATCTGCATGATTGTACCAAGCTCTCGGAGCTTGATTTAATCCATATAGTGTTGTCTTTAATCTGTATACTTTGTTTTCTTGTCCTCGAACCTCATAACCTTGTGGTTGTTTCACATATAATTGTTCTTATAAGTTTCCATTCAAGAATGATGACTTTACATCCATCTAATAAATTGGCCATTTGTACTACACGACAATTGCTAACATGGTTTTGACTATGTCCATGCGCGCAACTGGTTCAAATGTTTCATTGTAATCAATTCCAGGTTGTTGTGTAAAGCCTCTCACAGCTAATCTTGCCTTGAAATTCTGTACTTTTCCTTCAACATCTTACTTGGTTTTATAAATCCACTTGACACTTATGACATCCTTATCATCACGTACATTTACCAATTTCCATGTTTGATTATTCTCTATGCACCTGATTTCTTGATCCATTGCGTGTGCCCATACTTCCTCTTTGATAGCTTCTTCGAAAGTTAATGGATCATCTATTTTTGAAAACAGAGCAAAGACTGAAAATGAATTTGTTGTGTCTTCACTATAGATGTGCAAACTTCTTGTCTTTCTTGGTAACAAACATGTTAATATTGGATCTGGAGAAGTAGAAGTATTCAGATTGCTTATTGGTGTTTGTTGCGATCTAGGTGTGGACTACGCACTTGTTGTTCTTACCGGAGTATTTTGCGCGGTAATTTGTCTTGCAGTGCCAGGTGTAGATGGAGTTGCGCATTTTCCTGTGTATGGTGTTTGAAACACTTCATCCTCTATGTCATTATGCTCCATTGTGTCAATTATATTTATTGTCTTTTCTATGGTTCCATCCAATGCTTCATTCTCTACGAACTGAATATTGTGGCTCATTATGACTTTTTTTGCAACTAGGTCATACAACTTGTATCCTTTTTTTTTTCAGAATACCCAAAAAATATACATTTCTATCCTTTGTTGTCCAACTTCCTTCTCATTTCATCTAGAACATGTGCCTATGAGATGCAACCAAAAAATCTTCAATGCACCACATTATGATTTGATCATGTCCATGCTCCTTGAGGAATTATTTTCTTCACACTCTTTGTCGGACATCTATTTAAGATCTATACTGCATTTTTTACTGTCTCAGCCCAATACTCATTTGACAAATGTTTGGTTGTTAACAGATGGCGCGCCATTTCCATGATGGTTCTATTCTTTCTTTCTGTGACACCATTCTGTTGTGGTGTGTATTGCGTGGTAAATTTCTTGTAGATGCCATGATCTTTACAAAAGTTCTTAAATTCTCTTGACATGTATTCTCCTCCTCTATCTGTTCTTAGACACTTGATGTAATAACCACTATGTTTCTCCATAAGTGATTTAAATTCCTGAAAACAACCCAATGCGTGAGATTTATGGTTTAGAAAATAAATCCATGTCTTTCTTGAGAAATCATTAATGAATGTTAGAAAATAAATACTGCCTCCTATAAACGGAGTTTGCATTGGTCCACAAATATCAGAATGTATTATTTCCAGTGGATATTTTGCTCAGTAAAACTTGCCAACTCGATATGACTCTGTGTTGCTTGCCAAATATGAAATATTCACATATCCAAAGTTTAAATTTCCAAATCTAAAATGCAATAGCCAGGAGTCATCCCGTGTTTTGGATTGGAATGTTGCTTAAAAAGACAAATATAATAATTAATCTCGAATCTCGATTAAAAGAAAATAATTTACCTGAGGATCGATCTAGATTGAGTAGAGCTATTTGGCCATTATTCAACAGATTAACAATTCCCCAAGAGATTTCGAAATTGTCTTTGAAGCTGGAGATTCTACAGAGGACAGAATCAGAAACAGGACTTAACTTATATATATCAACTCTAGTGAATATTTTCTTTTCTAAATCCTAAACGCCTAACACAGCTCTTTATTGCCGATGCTAGAATTTAAAGCCTAGATTGTCCAAGTGGTCTCCTCAGCAGAGTACTGGACATACCATGAATAAGTTATAATATGAGTGAATTCCCAACCCCAAATATATAGCACTCGGGATGGAGTCTGAATGACTACTATATTTTCAAGCACCTACACTGGAATTAATTTTTTTGGTTCACCTCACAATCTCATCCAATACTGGTTATCGTTGCAATCAATTGACTTGTCATCACACATCTCATCGAATACAAGTTCTCGTTGCATTCAAATTAAATTGTCATCAATGGCAGCCGTCATCTTCAATGACTCTTCCATCCCATCGTTATCCACATAACTACTCCAGACTGGAACCCATCAATCCTATAATTGTTAAAAAACGCGTCAGAGACTTTAAACTTTTGGTGATCACTTACGGTAATCATGGGAGAATTGTGACGAGCCCATAATGGAGTGTTACTATACAAAGATTTAAGTTCATATAGTCAACTGTAACATGTTAAGAAAAGAAATTAGAAATTCAGAGATCGTGTAGGGAAAATAAAATAGTAGAGAAGTTTATTAATAAAAAGATTAATTAAAGATGGAATTGATGCAACACTTTATATCATTTATATCATTGATGTGTATTCTATTAAAATTAATATGTATAGATAAATATCGATGTAATATTTTACACTATTGTGTATTTTATTAATATTAACATGTATAGGTAAACAATATGGTTATAAGAAGATGTTAGAGAGTGTAAACTAATTAATTAACTAGTTAAAGATGTAATTAGGTATTTTTCAAAATACTCACTCTTAATTACATATAGAAAAAAAAATTATCATGTAAAGGTAAACTAACTAATTAACTAATTAAGGATGTAATTAGGTATTTTCCTTAACATTTCCCTTTAATTACATACCGAAAAAGCTATCACTATCAATAGTTGTAACGGTAAATTAACTAATTAACTAGTTAAGGATGTAATTAGGTATTTTTCTTAACACTCTCCCTTAATTACATACCAAAAAAACTATCACTATGCATTAGACTCCCCCTTAAACATTGTGAGATTAAAATCTCATGTTTTCCCTTGTTAATAGAAGATTCAACAAAACCAACAGACACACTATCGCATAGTCATGTATGTAGGCCTCACTACATGGGGAACACAAATGGGGAACGCAACTTGCTTAGCTCCAAACTAGGGATAGTTGTGATGTATGCTCTACATGATCACATATCATTCTCTTCTCCACTCTTTCTTTACTTTTTTCTGGGCGGCTTTTTGGTTTCCTTTCTTTCTCTAGGTGAGGTTTTTTTTCATGCAATTTTTGCTACTTAGTTTTTGCTGGCAATACTCTTGTCTTGTTGGCTCTCTTTCACTCTTTGCAACTTTCTTAATAAATGCCAAATTAAATCTCATCACATGAGTTTTCCTCTTGAATTTATCTTGGCCTTGCATCTCTTCAATTTTTACCTCATTTATTAGAGTGACTAATTCTAACAAAATAACAACATCTTCATATTGAGATGACCAATCTCGATATAAATATTATCAATAATAATTCCAAAAACTTTAACAACTCCTTACATCAAGATGCAAACTTTACATATTCCTATGACTTTAATTTTCCTTTAACATTAACATGAATAGACTAGTTTCTTCCACTTGAGCTTGTTTTTATTCACTTTTATTTTTTCTTACATATATCTAAGTAAGAAGATATGTAACCACCTAGAACAAACTTGATCACTCTTTTTAAAATATATCTTTCAAGCCACTAAATAAACAACCACCACTTTGTTTTTTTATTTCTTTAAAATAAAATAAAGAATCAACCTCATTTAAAATAATACTATTTTTTTTTAAACTATTGCAGGTTTAGGCTTCTCACAACATCTAGGTGAAAATTGTGATCTGTCACGTCTTTGTTGCTTTTGGGCATCAGTTTTCTTCTAACACATTCCGGATCTTTCTTAATGGAAAATCCGAAAATCTATCCAAACAATTAGAACCAGCGATGCGTGGATTCTTGATCATGTGGACGGTCAACAATTCGATACTCGCGAACACTAACAAAAATTCGACGTATTCTCGTCCCAAAACTTCTTAATTTTTTTTTAACGTCTTGGGCCTGGTTAGAATTCCAGCCCACGACCATCTCTTAACCAATACACGATATATCTTCAGTCGGATGCCGAACGGCTAGGCTGCTGTCACTTATCGCTATTGACTGCAATCTTACTGATCCGCGTCCTTCTTCTTTGGTGTTCATATGTGGATATGTGGTGGTCAGAATCCACAAATCGAGGGTTTTTGGGCTCTCCAATGATGGATTGATGGATTGAGTTCTAAACCCGGTCTGAAAACATAAAAAGATTAAGTAAAGATAAAATTGATGCAACACTCTATATTATTGATGATGTATATTGTATATGAACATGTATAATTATACAATATAATTACAATAAGTTAGGAGGTTACCAAGTAAACTTAATTAACTAGTTAAAAATATAATTAAGTATTTTCCTTAACAGTATTCACACAAAACCAGTGATTCTTGTCTTGTCTGGTAGTAAGTCTGATCACAATCGTACGTACTGGCATTTTAGGCGGCCATGCTGTTAAAGTGTGATCAATCTCTTGAGTTTATGAAGATGTTGAAGTGGTTTCTTCATTAATGCCCCATACGATGTAGAATATGACATCCATCTGTCTGGTTCGTTGTCGATATCGAATTCCCGATCAGCTGGGGTCCAGGACGTAATTTCTAGAGCATCCATGCATGACAACCATTCTGAATTAAGTGGAGATCGGCTTTTAGATGATGATGTGAACGAATTCCCGATCAGCATCGAAGTCCAGGATGTAATTTCTCTACTGCTTCTAGAGCATCCGTGCATGACAACCATTCTGAATCAAGTGGAGATCGGCTTTTAGATGATGATGTGAACGAAAAGTTGCAATGATGTACTGAAATTAGAGGAATATATCTTAGCTTGGAACAGTTGTGCACAATTGGGATGACGACAACGATGGAGGACAACGTTAGTTGGGCTATCCTTAATGGGAGGATGACGACAATTTAGTTTTGGGATTTCAAAACTAAATTGTTTCTGGGATTTCAAAACTAAAGCGGAATTTTAACGAAAAAAGTTGACGAATTAAGGAATTTTTAGCTATATTTAACCGGGCAATTTGCCCATTAAATTCCAACCCTGCCAGAACCTACAATTAGGTTACAATAACGGGCGGAGAAAGAAAAATGGCGCGCATATTAATCTGTATAATACAATAAATGAATCAATGTTGGGTATAATACAATAAATGAATCAATGTTGGGCTTCCGTCTTTTCATTGAATCCTTATCAAGCATGGATGGAACTGGATGGTTAATTGTTCTTTGTTATCAGATGAGGTTTAAGGTTAAATTATTGGTTACAGTTGTTAACTATGGTTCAATTTGATTATAATTGTGATGGATCTGTTTTCGCATTTTTGCTTGCAATCCATCTTTAACCATTCTTTTCCCATAAATTGAATTGAATTTGATTCCATCTCTGTTTTCAAGTTCCCACCTTGCTTACAGCTCATTTATAGCTGGTTAAAATTAGGACTTTTTTTTATAGTAAGATGTGTAGGGATTTACACAGTTCCATAAATCTCATAAGTGTAGAATTCACAATTATAAATAAGTATAGAAGAATATTTTGTACTAAAAACTTATAAGAGGAGTCAGTAAAAATAAGTAAAAATAAGTGGGTGACCACCAATATCCATCTCGATCACTCCCACATTTTCTTAAAAGTCATCATCAATTTCTAGTTAATGTATTTATCATAAGATGAGTTCTCTGGTTATATGCTTCCTTACGTTGACAATCAACATATAGGCGGTGAGACTAATTTGAGTCGATGACCAAATTTTCAATCTTGGATGAAGAAATATCATTCTTTGGTAGTTTCTCTCAAAGAAGATATCGCTCAGCTACAAGATGAAAATCAACACCTGAGAAAACAAAAAAAAATCATTAATTGAAAAGCATGAACGAGAAGTTGTCGAAATAAAAACGACATTAAAAATTGTTGAAGGTCATTTGGTTGTTCAATCCTTTGGGGTCAATGTTATCATTACCTCATATCTTCAAAATATGACAAGTTCCAAATCGTGATGTCAAATGATGATCAGATTTTTCTTTTGCATCCATACATATCTGAAGTTTAAGCATTAATGTACATGTTTGATTGGTGAGAAGGAATTTTTTCAAGGTATTGATCTTAGTTTGATTTTTTTTTATTTGTAATTAAATTAGTGGTAAGCCTCTTTAATTTAGAGTAGTTACAGAATGATGGATTCTATAGCCACTCTTAAATCATATAATTCATTGATATATTTTGTCTTGATGGTTTACTGGTGTCGATTCAATGATATGAAGTTGGATTGTGATATGATTTCCATATACAAATATAAGAATATAGTCAATTCATATATGATTTACTCACAAGAAATTAGTATATCTCACCAGTTTTGGTGTACGTTGTAAACTTTTTTGATACACTCAAATCAATGAGGTTTTGTTAGAGGTGGTTATGTCCATGTATGGGTTAGACTTTCTTAAATATGGAAATCCTCATTTGATGTATGGAATCGAGTTACTAGATAAACATTAATGTTATCCAAGTATGCTTTAGTTAAATGTTCCTTATTTTTAGCTGGAAGTTGTGAAATTGATCTCTTTGTATCATAACTCGATGATTATAAATAGAGTATGATAAGACTTGAGAAGAAGGAAAAAATGAGTTGTATCTTTTCTACACACCTTTTCTTTGTAAACTTTGCTTTTTGGAAGTAATAGTTACAGAGTTACGGAGGCACTGCCAACAGTATATAGATTGAAATCTTAATGGAGTGATGAAATTTTGTGACAAACTTTGAAATTCTATTTTCAGAACTCTATATGAATTTATTTTGCACGAGTAATAGAAGTTGATTTTCTTGTTCTTTTTATCATTGACTTTAGTGGATTAAAATAATATTATGAACTTTGTTTTCAGTATCTTCTTTATATCCTTATAATCATATTCTTTTATAATTATTTTATATCTGATATATTAACTGTAATTAATTCAGTTTTGCATGTTAAAAGTGTTTTCGAGATTTTGTTTTCTTTATATCCTTATAATCATATTCTTTTAAAATTTCTTTTAAAAGATAATAATTATTTTATATCTGATATATTAACTGTAATTAATTCAGTTTTGCATGTTAAAAGTGTTTTCGAGATTTTGTTTTCTTGTATTACATTAACTTTTAGACAGTATAATGTGTAGTGATCGAATAATAACATTTCTTGTATGATTTTTATTATTACATGTTTTATTTATGTTTTATTTATAAAGGCAAGATGCATTGATTTTAAATTAGAATTTATCCCACGAGATAGGTTTTTATTTAAAAGTTGTTTATTTTTTAGTTTTGAAACTGCATTTTATTATTTTAAATTTTCATTTTTAGATTTACAATTTTCATTTAAATCAGAAGATAATTAACAAAGTATTCTCTCAAGGAGAAAATCATCTTAGTGGCTAACGGATCCATAAAACCCGAGAAAATCATCTTAGTGGCTAACGGATCCATAAAACCCGTCATGAAAAACCATACCAAACATCTTGGGTTCTACTCTAAGGACCTCGAACCAGGTTGTTTCTCTTGAGTTGATGAGTGGTCAATTTTTCCCATCAAAAAATGGCGCTATAAAGAGGGCCTGAGTTAAATTAAATGATAAAATGATTATAGCTTCAAATTATTCTAATTAATCATTATCTTGACTTGAGGTAAATTAAATGATAAAATGATTATAGCTTCAAATTATTCTAATTAGTCAGAAGTAAATTAAATGATAAAATGATTATAGCTTCAAATTATTCTAATTAGTCATTATCCTGGCCTAAGATAAATTAAATGATAAAATGATTATAGCTTCAAATTATTCTAATTAGTCATTATCCTACAGGTTGTAATAATTTCATATCTATTAAATCTTCTTATGTGTCATCAGAAAACGTACCAGCTATTTTCAATATTTTCATTGTTATAATAATCAATGAATCCTACCCAAATTTATGTATGGGAGTGTATTTTTAATTTTTAGTTAGTTAGCATTCCCAATGAAATAGTTTATGTCTTGTTTAAACTCAATTTTTATGGTGAAGGAAATATATCTACAAAGGATCATCTTAATAAGTTTTGGTGTAAATGAATCAAGTATGATTTTATATATTTAAATATTTTATGAAGCTTATTCTCTCTCACTTTCATAGTTTGAATTAAATACTAGTTTGAATCTTTTTTGCCCAACTCTATTTTCACTTGGTTTCAATTTGTGGATGAATTTTTAGATGCCTTTTGGATTCATGATTATAATAAATTATGAGATGAATTAAATGCTCTACTAATCGAGAAAGATAAACCTTTACAAAACCTTTCAATAATAATCAATTATGTTCTTTTAAGTTCATCTTAGTGATCTACCTTGTGAATATGATCTTCTTAATCTTGTCTCAACTTTGTGTGCCCCTATAATTTCGCAAAATCTTGTTGTAGATGATACATTCTATACATATCAAGAAATTCGTCCACATGATCAATTTTTCTTACAAATTAATCAAGAAGATGTTTCAAAGAATCATCTTCCAAAACCCCAAGAAACTTCCTCACCGTCCTTTCCTATCAACAATTTAGAAAACCATGTTCTAGAAATTTTTGAATCTATAGATTCTACACAATTCCAAGATGAAAGGATAGAAATGGAAGAAATGTCTTGTTCTTTTGATGATTATTTTCTATATACCCCGAAGAGGAAATGTACATTTCGTTTACACAAAATTTTAGTTCTACACTACGTAAAATTTTCATCAAGCAACTAGAAGGAAAACAACAAGTTGAGGATAAAACCATTCATATAGTAAAGAAAACTAATCATTCTTTTGAGTAATTAATTTTTGAATCCTCTGCTATTACTGATACATATTTCAACGAGTTGATTGTGGATCAAAATATATTTTCACTTTCTTCTAAATTTTATTCTAATCTATTCTTGAATTCAATGATTAAAGAATACAAACATGTTACTAATTATTCTAAGCGTTATAATATTTTGATAAAACAGATTGGAGATATTGATTCTCAAATTGAAGAAGAAATTACTAATCTTGATCAAACAATTCTACCACATTCAAAAGAAAGGCTAGGTACATTCCATGCAATTCTTCATTAAAGCATTGGTTTTCCAATCATGAAGGGGTTTGACGTGATCATATAGTGCTTGAAAGTTTAGATTTTTTTTTGAAAATGAACGTACCGATCCCAAAGATATTTCTTATAACATGTTTTAAATTTCATCACTAAATCATAGTAAAATTGATGAGGTAAGGAAAGAGGAATCTCTTGAAAATTTCATAGGAAATAATTATTCTAGTTCAAGAGATCCTTTTCATTTCCTTGTTTTTAAATCTTTTTACTCCATACATCCTAATTTACTATTAGATTTTGATGTGCATAAAATTTTATCTATATTATCTAACGATGTGCACCAGCTGATGTTTTGTTCCTTTCAACAATTCATAAGGGAGGAAGGTAGACTACAAGACATTTATATTTGATTAGTTGATTAGTGTATTAAAAATTTTACAATGTATAAATTAATTAATACATTGCATTATCAATGTATCAATCAATTACTACAATTACTTTATACATTAATATAATTTAATACTTTAATTTATATATTACATTAATACATTAATATATCATTATTGTTATATGACATTATTAATATATTAATCAATGAGTTAATATATCTTTGAATATATTAATACATTATTAACATTTTAAAAGTTTAATATGTTACATTATACATTATTGTATTAATACTTTAGTAATGTATTTATTAATGTATTTAATGTATTACTTTATTATTGCATTAATATTTTAGCAATCCATTAATTAATAATGTATTAATTAATTCATACATTACATTATTAATGTATCAATCAATTAATATTTTACATTATACATTAATGTAAATTAATACTTTAATTTATTTATGCATTACATTAATACATTATTATATATTACATTATTTTTCAAAATTCATTTTCAACAAACATTCCTCGCGTATTTTGGAAACTCTTCCAAAACCCATGTATTTTTTTGGTTTTAGAGATACCATTTCTTCTTTCATTTATTTTTTCCATTAATCAATTTTAGGACAATTTAGAGCCTCTTCAACAATTTTAGGCTCCTTGCCAATGGAAGATAAACCACCAAAATTATCAAAATATTCACCACCATAACCATAACTTTTTTGTTTATTCCTAGCTATGTGGCTACTTCTAAGCTACTGAGTTTTTTTGGATAACAATCCTATGTTATAATCCATCGGTATGATAATGGTTTTCATTATGGGTTCCTCCAATGTGAATGTATATTGTATTGGAGCTGAGCTATACTCTAGTTGCACTAATAGGATTGGATCTTCTACTGTAATCCCGTAGATTCATTTTGTGTGAAGCCTTGTTTGTTTAGTGAGCCTATTACTTATGACTAAAAAAATATGAATGTTCCTCACCCTAATTCTACTCCTTTGGTAATGGAATTTGATTCTCCACCACTCTTCACAACACCATTATTTCATCAAGTTCCTTCTTTCGATGTTCAAATTATCTAGGTTTCTTTCTATGAAGATATCATATCAAATATAATTACTCCTATGTTCATTTATAATCCATAAATTCTATCACTTTACTCCAATAAGATCTCCATATCCAATTAACACACATTTTTTGCATTTTCCATCCAACATTTTCCTATGTTCCTTATTGGCGTTCATATAATCATCAAAACTAATGACTCTCAAGTGATAAACACATGGATTTCTATCACTCAAATCTTCCTCTCGTATATTTTCAAGCAAGGTCTAGATAGGTGAAAAATTATGTTACAAAGTAACAAGCTATTACAATTTCTTTAGACCAAAAGTCTCTACTCAATTTTTCATGAGATATAATGAACATTGACTTCTCCACTAAGGTTTGATTCATCCTCTCTATCACTCCATTTTTTTGTATAGAGTATGGTATGATTTTATGCCTTTCAATCCCATGCATTTGACGAAATAAATCCAACTCTTAGGAGCAACCTTCCATGTGATTATTCTTATATATTTAACCATTTTACTAGTTTTCCACCCCACCATAGAAATACAATTATTGAAGGAGGTAAATATCTCATTTTTCTTCTTCGTAAACATAGTCCATGTCTTCCTACTACAATTATCTATAAAAATGGAAACATAATAATTAACGACACCAATAGAGGCCCACATATGTTTGAATGTACCTAAGCTAATATATCTCTAGATACATGAAATTTTGATCGAAACTTAAACCTTGAATATTTACCCAGCATACACATAATTCATGTAACAACCATAAACTTCTAAACATGATTAAGATTCATAAATATTTTTATTTCGTAAACTGAAACAATAACTTCTTAGCATAATAGTGATTCTCATAACAACAACTTCAGTAACTTAGATTTATCAATAAATATTGAATTCATGACAGAAAGAAATAAATACATAACTTAACAAAGTACCTGGTTCTTATGCTAATTTTTGTTGTCTGTGTGCCTTGTTGTTGCCTTCCTTCTACCTGCTCCTCAGATCAATCCTGCCACAAACAGGAAAATAACTACCCAAAACTAATGTCCTCCCTGCCAACTAGGAAAACTACCTAGCTCCAGGATATCTACGGATATCCTGGCCCTCCATGCCCAAAACCTCCAGCAACACAGTGCCCCTGTATGTTCCATTGTAGGGTGTTGACCCTGGTTTTGTTAGGAGGGGTGGAGGCATTTCCCACCGAGTATCCTCCATTGTAGGGTGTTGA
>JZKD02S0528322.1:115825-129439 GCA_000966675.3 Picea glauca | reverse complement strand
TCTGTCTGGTTCGTTGTCGATATCGAATTCCCGATCAGCTGGGGTCCAGGATGTAATTTCTCTACTGCTTCTAGAGCATCCGTGCATGACAACCATTCTGAGTTAAGTGGAGATCGGCTTTTAGATGATGATGTGAACAAAAAGTTGCAATGATGTACTGAAATTAGAGGAAGGAATATATCTTAGCTTGGAACAGTTGTGCACAATTGGGATGACGATAACGATGGAGGACGACGTTAGTTGGGCTATCCTTAACTTATTATAAATTATTGGGGCCAGCAAAGTCACTGTTTACTTTATTGTTTTGGGGATTTCAAAACTAAATTGTTTCTGAGATTTCAAAACTAAACCGGCCGTTACATAGAATATTGGAATTCTTAGCTATATTTAACAGGGCCCATCAAATTCCAATAGAAATTACAATAAGATTACCGTCAGAGAGGAAGGGTGGAGAGAAAAAAAGGATCACCAACAAAATTCCATCCAACCCTTCCAGAACCTACCACCAGTAACCGGTGGGGAGAAAGAAAGATTGCGCGCATATTAATCTGTATAATACAATAAATGAGTCAATGTTGGGCTTCCGTCTGTTCATTGAATCCTTATCAAACATGGATGGAATGGATGGTTAATTGTTCTTTGTTATCAGATGAGGTTTAATGTTAAATTATTGGTTACAGTTGTTAACTATGGTTCAATTTGATTATGATTGTGATGGATCTGTTTTAGCATTTTTGCTTGCAATCGAATTGAATTTGATTCCAACAAATCGAATTGAATTTGATTCCAGCTCTGTTTTGAAGTTCCCACCCTGCTTACAGCTCATCTATAGCTGGCTAAAATTAGGACTTTCTTGTACTAAGTTGTCCTGTACGTACTGGTTCTGAAAACGATGTAGCTCTATCTTATCTGCTTGTGGCAATATTCAAGATTCCACATCAAAATCTATGTCTGCAGCTCACACGGATGTAACTGGTGTACCTATGGAATAATCCAGATTCTACATCCAAATCTACGTGAGTTTCTATTAGACTTTTGAGAAAAACTAGTTAAATAGTAAAGGACTATTTTTCGATGCAATGGGAAGGGCGTACATTTATCCACCTCTTTCACATTGCAAAAATCCTTACATTCATGAAAAGCAGTGAGAAATTTATTTTTTTTATCGAGAAATTAAAGAATTAATTTATTTGAATCGATCCTGTGTCATGTCAATGACAGTACCAGTTTGATCTAGTTAGTTACTGATTCCATCAAATTATAAAAATCAAATTATAAAATTGTAAATTGAAAATTTTAAATTATGTAAATAGGTATTTATATATAATATACCAAATTATATATTAAATTTTTAATTTCATTTAATATTAAAAATCAATTAACATTCAAATTATAAATATATATAAATTGTAATTCAATCCAAATTTTTAAATATAGTATTAATATAGAATATTAATAAAGTTATTAATATTTTAAGTATTAAATATTAAATTAGATCGTGTATATTATTTTAAAATTTTATCATATTTCCAATATTAAAAAAACTTGTATTATGATTATATAAATATTAAGAAAAAAATTCAAAAAATTAATTATATCATTTATTTCATAAAATGTAATTATAATATTTTGTATTCATATTTGAAATATATCAAAAACATTTTAATGGTGGAAGTGATTCTTTGTAAAATTTTCAAACATATTTAGAATTCATATTTGAAACATATCAAAAACATTTTAATAGTGGAAGTGATTCTTTGTAAAATTTTCAAACATATTTAATATGTTGTTTCATTAAAAATATAATCATAACATTTTCTATTCATATTTAAAACATATCATAAACATTCTAATAATCATGGAAGTGATTCTTTTATAAAATTTCAAACACATTTAATATGTTTATTTTGAAAGGAAGAATTTATAAAAGTCATTAAAACTTTTGTCACAAGATAACAATCTTATCAAAACATTAAAATTTATTTTCTTAATGTACTTATGAGAATATGTAAATATAATATGATTATATCTATGAAGGATTATTATCTAATTCTAGCATAATTATATTCATAGATGATTAATCATGTAACCTTATATTTTTATGATTTTGAGTTTTCTACTATTCCATACAATCACAGATTGGCAACGTCAACGAAATACCATTCTTATTGATGATATTGCATAAGAATCTCACCTTGACATTAATAATAGTGTTCCATGTATTAAACTAGCATACCCCTAAAGCATGGGAAAAGGGGTGCAGAAGTGAATTGAGATAGTTATGTTGAAACAAATTGTTTATTGGTCTAAGTGATCATGGATGTATGGTGGGAGGATGTGGTGGAGGAGGTCATGATAAGTGGTCGTAAGTGTCGGATCTAGCCATCCCGACACATTCTAGTACTTAGAGTTGTGCAAACATAATTGCATCATTAAAGTGACATGCTTCCAAATGTGTAAGTGGTTGTAGAGGTAAGATTAAGTCATCCTTGCGCATTCTAGTACTTCAAAATGTGCATAGGAGGAATAAGTGTCTTCAACTATGAACACCTCACTTCCATCAAAAGCAGTGAAGTAAGGTTGGTGTTGTTGGGGATTGACATATGTAATTTTGCATGCATGAGCTATGCTTGCTACAAGACAAGGATGAAAAACCAAATGGTAAAGAATTTGTTGAATCGCATATTTTCGGTGGGGAAACTGAAAGTTGTAATTTAAGGGATTATCTTGCTTTCAATTGTAAATCTTTATCTTGGATTGATTTTGACATACATCTGAAGCATGTCTATCTATGCTTCAAGTGTTAATATTTTACTCAATTTGATAGCTTAGTTGGTAGCTTGAATGCCAATTTTGTTTGGATTTTCCATGAAAGTAATAGAATCACTCTTACCAAGATAGAATCTTAGTTATTCAAGATATCTGAGAATTATTATTGATTGTTTCTGATAAAAGAGAGGGAAAAGGTTGTTGTAAATTAATACAGTTGAAGAGCATCTGTTTATGTTGACAGTAACAACCATGGACATGCCATGAAATCTTCATTGATTGTTCATGAAATTAGGAAAAAACAAATCAAACTAACACAACAATTTTGGACAAAAAGAAGAAAAGGGAGTGGGGGTTTAGAAAGAACAATTAATTGAGATTGTTCTATCATCTTTCGCTGAAAACGTAGAGTGTTCATGGCCAATAGTGATATGCTATCATTTCCTCTGAAAAAAAGCGAGGATCAATTTTCATCCCAATGGAAAAATTGTGTTGTTTATTTGTAGAAAAATGGAATTAACAACTACATCATGGTAGGCGTCAATAGAAAATCAGAGAAAATAAAGGGAAGGTAAATCTAATGAAGAAAAACCTAGAGCTCGAGAATTTGTAGAGTATTGGGATAAAAGTTACTTAGAAATCTGTTGGAAAATAAAGAGTTTGTGGGTTTCAACTTTCTATTTTAACTCTCAATAAAATAATAAACTCATCCTTGTCAATCTTCATGGACAACAAACTATGTGTCACCCATTTAAATGTTCTTATGAAGCACAAACTTCTCCAAATAATCCTCGTAGACAAACAATGTTCAGGCCTAGATTCGCCCATGAATCACATCTCACACCCAACCCTCCTTTGAATGCATTGTTTACTATGTCAATGTCAATTTTTCAAAGGTGGGGGAGAAAGAGCACCTATTTTTGGTAGTGGCACAAGTGGTTTTGGAGATGAAAATGGTGGAGGCATGCAGGGAGGTCCTTGACCTATAGGTGACCCAGAAGAAAAATAAGATTAGTATAATACTTTGGAAAATTGTAGTTTCCCAAGCAATGTCATCCAATAATTAACATAACAAAACATAGCCCATGAATATCATTCTGATTGAATAAAAACTGGTTTATTGGTTTAATTTTTGGAGGATAGAAGCTCTTGAAAGAGCGTGGATTTTTTTTTAGCTAACAAGCACTATATGGAAGAATTTGAGGTATCTTCTCATAATGGAAGATTTGAGGTCGAGGAATATCTCATTGATTTGTAAGAAATGATATGTGGTTCCTCTAAACTATCACATCTTATACTTTGAAAAGAAGTAATCAAAATAATAAAAAATGGTTTATTGGTTTAATTTTTGGAGGATACAAGCTCTTGAAAGAGCATGGATTGGTTTTTATCTAACAAGCACTATATGGAAGAATTTGAGGTATCTTTTCATAATGGAAGATTTGAGGTCGAGGAATATCTCATTGATTTGTAAGAAATGATATGTGGTTCCTCTAAACTATCACATCTTATACTTTGAAAAGAAGTAATGAAAATTCTGAAACATGTACCACCTATTCCTACTCTGAAACATAGATAAAGAAAAAAATGGAAAGGTGAAAAGGTCAAATTTTATATTCTACTACAATGAGATTATAATAAACAAAAATATACAGAATATATGTGAAAGAAAACTCTAAAAATGTTGTAGATTCAAAAACTCTATGTATTGGCATGAGCTATAAAGAAATTCGAAAGCCCTACTTAACTTCAATAACAAAACCAAATAACTCCTTTATTTCATCTTGTTGGAAGAGTTATTTGAAGCATAAGAATGTCACATGTTAGAAAATGTTGAAATTTGTTGAGATGCTTCCCCATATCTAACCTCTTCAAATATTTTTTTTTCTAACTATATAATGCAACTACACTACACATTGTTTCTTTAGAGCACCAAAATCCATCTTCAATCTCTTCAATTGTTGTATTGCATTGTTATTACATAAATAAACCACAATATAGATCAAAACCATCTCCACAAGTGTTCTCAATAATTTAGCAATGTTTCATAACCTTTAGTATTAATTAGAGAAGATTCCAAGTTTAACTTCGATAACATCCTTCCCACAATGTGGGTAATAAATTTACTTTCAACAATATGGTGATCATGTTCAAGGCATGTCATCTCAACCATCTTGTAATCTTATTTTGTAAATATATTAAAAAATGTATAAGGACGTTCTCCTCTTTATCCTTACCAACCCTAACCTTTTCATAAACAAAAGGAAGGCCACTCAACCTAACTTGCCCATTTTCAAGCCCAAACATAGGATGGGTACACAATATATCAAAATCTAGAGGCATCACGTGTAAAAATAATTGCATGGAAACTCTTTGACAAGAAATATGCAAATAATTGGTTTCTCTTAAGATTTGAGTTGAAAACAACCTCAACAAAAACTCTATTTCTATAATAAATGAACATAGAAATATAACCTCAAAATGCTCTTCAAAAAATTCATCTACATCCTTGAAGAAAGAAACTCCCATCTTTCAATCAATCTAATATCTATTCCAAAATGAGGCAATACTGTATGGCCTTGCTTAATAAGGGTTTTTGCAAGAAAGTGACCAAAATTACCAAATCCAACTATATATATCTTTAATATACTATTCTTCTCCAAGTCTTCACTTTTAATGGATTCATAATCAAATGGTTGAGGAACATCCAAGGCTCTAATCTTTAGATATCTGAGAAGGGAATTATTCTCTTTATTTGATTTGTTCCTGACAAAAAACATAGAAGTTTATCTACTGCTGGATATTCATGCTTGCATCCAAGGCTTTTTGACACCAAAGAAAAGCTATGAAGAGTAAAAGAAAATAGTTGAAATTTTAACTTGAAGTATCCAAAATCCCTTTCATCAAAAACCCAAAATGTAGAGACCTTAACTTTGCATCTTGTGTCAATGGGATTGAACGAGTTGAAAACAACTTTTACACTACATTAAAGTAGAGGACGTGGAGAACAACAACAGGGATCTTATAGAAAACAAAGGGTTGAGGGGAACCATCCCCTTAAATATAAGCCCTTAACATAAACATAATGTTGTTAAAAATCACCTTGACGTAATGGTTAACTCAAATTTGGTTGAATTTTACAATGGTCATAAAGAATACTATCATTTTGGAAATTGTGTGAATTTCAATGATAACAATAGACAAAGCAAAGTAAAATACTTACAACACCTAAGCAAAAACCTCTCACAAGGCCTTTGTTAAAGAATCCATAAGCTATTAGTGCAATGACAAGACCAACATTTATGATAGTGAATACATCATTCAACTCAAAAGGTCCCTCCCTTGGTCGATGATGAGACTACCATAAGAAAATAGATTCTCAATTAAATATTACAAAACCAATCTACTATGTTATAGTTGGGTTGTTTCATTAAATATCAACTCTGTATTCACCTTTATATAAATTGTAGTTATACCTCATGCATATGTCACAAAGTCTATGTTAGGTTTACAACATTATGCATTCAACAACAACCAAACATAATAGATATAAAATGGAGACCAATATCTTCTCAGAGTCAATTAGTAATTAGTGTAGCTACAAAGTCATTATTTTTGGGTTTCATTTTTGGGTTTCTTTATGATTAAGCATTGATCTATATAATTGCGATACCACTAGTTATTCTAAAAGGATTACATGTCTAGGACACTCCGTGAAGCCACACATATCTTTATATATTAGATTTTTTGAGTCAATCATATGATACATGCATTCTACTTATAATTATATATTGAATGTTACAAGTTCAAAAATAAAAATAATTACTTTACCAAATAAAACATACAATAAAAAAAAATACTTTAATAATGAAATTATTTGGATTTTTCCTACTTTATTTAATTTTTTGAAAAAAGTGATATATAATTTACTTTAAAATGGGTCTTTTTAAAATTATTTTGATATCTTTTAAATTTTCATTAAAATCTTATGAATTAGGTGTAAGGATACATAGTTAGTATGCTAAAGCTCTTTTAATTTTATTATGAAGAGAATTTAGTAAAAAAACATCTATAAAAGTCTATGTCTATGTTGGATCCAAGAAGTTTTGATAATAAAATTCAAACTTATTATAACGTAAAAATCTTATGAATTAGGTGTAAGGGATCCACAGTTAGTATGCTAAACCTCCTTTCATTTTATTATGAAGGGAATTTGTAAAATGGTATATATAAATGTTTATATTGGATCCAAAGAGTTTGGATAATAAAATTCAAATTAATTATAACGTAAAAGAAATAAGGTGGTTTTTTAAAATAAAAATAGCATAAAACAAAACAAGCTATCAAAACATAAATAATATTAATATCACCTTTTACATGACATATTAATACCACCTTTGACATGATATTTTAAGATTTTAAAGGTTGAATCCATTTACAAGTAATATTAATATAACCTTTTACATTGTTGGATTCTGACCATAAAACTCAAAAGGTAGAATGTTTAGCCAACGCCTATATATATATATATATATATATATATATATATGCGTGAAAACAAAAGTTTTTGAAAAATACATCGTCAAAATGTATATAACGAGGAAAAATGCTTGGGCATTCAAGCCCATAATATCGTTATAAAGACTATAAAAATCAACTAASGACCCTAATCATCCTCATGTACTACATTGTGATCTGCATAGCACACTACTGCTCTTTCCACCCAATGAAGAAAATGATTAAGGCTTTCGGGAACCCCAACTATATGTCGTTGTAACTGAAGGGGGACATCTCGCCTCTTGAGGGATGGGACACTCATCTTCAAACCTTGTAGGTTTCTATCTACCTTTCAAAGTCCTCCCCATGCAATGTCATGCCTAATTGTTACCTACGCTTCTCCATGACGTCCCAATAGTTACATCTCTGTCGGGTGTGATGCACTTCTGTCTGCATGATGAAAAAAAAATATTTTAGATTCCTCTTTGTACAACCCAAAAACATATAAAATAAAATATTATGTTGCAAGGTTATGTTTCGTACCTGAGGCATCCCATTGGATTCCATCGGGAAGTACTAGGTTAGGGATACCTCTAAAATCTACCCTAGCGTAGGGGAAGTCTTCAATAACCACTAATTGTCTCCTTCACCATGTGAAGAAGTCAGCTATGAATATGAATGATGAGGGCTCATTCCACAACCTAATGGACAGGCTGGTCCACCTCTCCATACGAGGCTCAGTCATGGGATGGGCTATCAATGCAACCTACGGCTGCATATGAGGGACTTGCTCTAAGAAAAATGAAACTAGAAAGGAACTATATCCAAATTTTTTATGTCTTCTTGTCCTGCATTTGTATATTTGTTCTTTAACATTTCTGAGGAACCCTACACTCCAATTGAACAAATTAGGTTCTAAGCACTGGATGGCATAAGAGATCTGTGATTTCGAATCCAAGTAAGCACTAGTACTCCCCTCCAACTTGGTTATGACAAATAGAATGGATCGAAGTGATAAGTCTCTCACATCCTTTATCATAATTTGGTCACCCACCAATCGCGACCCTGGTATGCAATGCTCATCAATGTATGCCTCGGTTGGTTGAGGGGTTTCCAGGTGTCCATACAAGAGGATAGGTGCCCCTCTCTTCGATATCCCTGTCATAAAATATACATCATTTAGTTCGATCTCAATCATGTGTGGTCCAATGCAGAATGTTTTCTTAGTGTCGTCCCATAGACCAATCAAATACTCAAGCAGTAATACTTCTTTTCTCATGTTTTGCAACTTGAAGTATTTGACCAAACCACAATTTCGTAAAGTGTCCCTCACTTGAGGGTCTCGAAGAGCAGAAATATCATCGAACTCATGCTCATGCTCCTTCCACTCTATCATGGATAAACAATAGATGAAATCTGCAAATACAACATTTAAACATCATTAGTCAAAATTTTATGGAAAAACACTGCCTCTATTTGGCCCACAAGTCAAAAAACTTTGAGTTATGTGCCTAGCACTCCCTCAAAACATCCTACATAGCACTAGCGCATCCTAGACATATGCACCAACACACTGAAATTGCAGTCAGTGCTCCCCTCAATGCCTTGAGGGAGGGTTGATGTAGTTCGACACTCTAGGGCTTCTTAAGAAACCTAGAACGCTCAAAATAAGTGCTAAATGCAGTTAAAAACCATGAAAAGGGATCATGAGGAATAAATAACCAACCTAGTATGGAAGAATATGGAAATTATCGCTCATAGCTCCCATAGTAGCTGCTTTAAAATGCTTCAAAGAGGCAAAAAATCCAAAATCTATAAGAGAATGGTAAAATGATATTTTAACCTATTTTGGTATTTGATAGGTTCATTTTGATATTTTCGCCATATTATAAAGTAACGTTTGGGATTTTAATCATTTTTTTGACAACTTACTAATGATTTATGCCCAGAACATTGTTTTTACAGGATTTCATGCAGCGTCTTTTGGTAACCTTGTAACATTGATGAGCATAATCTTTGTTCTTTCTCGTGCTCACAAAAAAATGAGAATGTAACCGAGTAGAATTTTATCACTTTTTCAGACTCTTAAAGGTTATATGAAAAAGGAAACCCCTAGAGTCATCTTTAAGCTCTTTTTAGACTCTCTAAATATGAAAAGATCGTCGAGTGATCTTGCTTCCTTTCACGGTTGTTAAAAGTATTTGAAAGGGAATATTTCAAGTAACAATTTATCTCTTTTTTGGACCTCGGGGAATAACATTATGAAGAAGTACAACCCTGGAGTCACCTTTAAGTTATTTTCAAACTCTCTAAACATGAAAAACCATCGAGTTTTCCTCCTCTGGACTCGCTAAACTACACATTGAAGGGCCCATTTGGGAATGAACTCTTAATTCTTCAAGTTCATTAAACAAAGGAAGAAGATATTACCAAAGGTGAGTTATATCTAGCATGTTTTACCCTTTTTGATCTCATTAAATTAAAAAAGAGGTAATCATCTATCTGGATGGGGGGGGGGAATTGAAGGAAGTGGGTCAAGTTTCTTGAGAATTTTTGTAAACAACTCTTGCAGTCGCCCTTGAACATGGAACTTGATTTGAACCTTCTCCCTAAGCACTTGGATAATCCACTAAACCTATGCACTAAACCAATCCTATGAGTCTTTCCACTCCTTTGAGTCATCCAAAGAATGTCACAACACCCGTTGCATTATGGTTTTGGTCCACTCTGTGTTTATGCTACCAATTCTCATGTCATGCCCCAGTGTTCAAGGGAAGTATCTACCTTGAGAGTCAACCATATGCAAAAATTACCAGTTTCCATACATTTTTTAGTCTATAATTCATTTGTTATATCTCATCATTTTTATGTGAGTTTCGTGTCAATGATGGGGGATACATCAAGGCCCTCCTTCGAAGAGTCTTTTCATTTCGACTTCAACACATCATCCAAGAATCTGACTTAGAAAACAATTAGTACCTTGGTACTTGCATGCCTCAATGGCAGGCCTCCTCTCTTCCAATAATGGGTTTACATAATTGACCTCTGATTGGATGATTCCATGAATGTTCAACCTCAACTCACTTATTCATATTCACTAGATTGTATTGAGGTACCTTGGGAGTCATTGACATCACTAGTGATTTCCCTCGCACTTGTTAACTTTTCACCTTAATGACCAGTAATCAAGTGGTTTCTTCGATGTTCGAAATCAAGACATCTATTCACATGGTTAGATTCATACTACATTGGGATTGGGACAAAGACCCTAGGTTGAGCATTCATTATGACATCTTATTTTCAAGGCTGTGAAGGAAATTATTTGAGAATGCTAACACTTATGATATCACATAGATCCATATTGTATATGTTTGTGGCTATGTCTTATAATCTCGTAGCTCCACTATGTATTTTGCATGGCTACGATCAGTCTGTATAATGGAATTATGGATCCACATTGTATCACTAGTGGCCATATCCTTAGTCAATATCATCATGGATATGCAATGTATTGATTGGTGGACATACCTTGAGTCATTTACTACCCCAGAAAAGGTATGTCCGCTTTGGGATTGAAACACATGATAACATTTGTTTGATGGTTGTCTGCAACTTCTACCAGGTTCTTTGACTCCATATCCTTGCTTCGAAAAATATATAAAGTATTTCATTCATCATCTTTCATCTTCTAACTTCACACTTTGGGGAGAAATATATTACACTTCAAAATTCCTCACTTTGATAATATTTCTTTCTCATTGTCACAAGTGTTGTAAATGTCGCATTTTCATTCCACATGTGTCGCATTGTGAACGACACCATGGGAACACTTGATACGTCCTCTAGAACATGTTAGAAGAAGAAGCCACATCATTTGATAGATGAAACAAAGTGTTTTTCTATGAGAATTAACCATCTTAGTAATTTTTTGGAATACCAAGGCTCCCTTGCTCATATGCAGAGAGAGATAGAAATCTATGTCTATATAGCAGGGAGCGTTGTAGCGCTATGTTGCATGTTTTGAAGGAGTTTCGATTGGTTGAGAAAAACATGGGAAGAAATCCCCCTTTTCTCTAAGGACAACTAGAGATGATTCGAGTTGGTTTGGCTCGAGTATAACCCTTAGGATACATCTAAGGGAGATTCCACAACTGATGGAACCATATCCTCAACTAATCCAAAATATAACCAAGGTGGTTGAGCCTTTCAAAGCCTATAAATGGAGGCATTCTCATGGTGAACAATATTGAAAATAATCAGCAAAAGTATTGTTATTCTGATCGTGGATCTTTCAAGAAATGGGTTGGATGAGGAGGATTTGGGGGAGTTGTTTAATACAATATGGTAGTGTAGGAGTTTCAGTGTTTCCCTTTGATATCCATGGTTTTGTAGGTATCAAGTTGTGTGAAAGAGTTTGGACATCAAGCTAGAATTGGAGCAGCGAGGACAAACCTCGGAAATGTAAGTTTTAAACATTTGAGGTAAAGAAATGCATATAAATTCTTAAGCAGAACATAAATTAGTCAATGGCTCATACACTTAGTACACAGAGATTTTTACCAAAAACCCTCAACCGGGGAAAACCTTTCTTATATTCATTATATCAAATTTCACCATTCACCATACAATATATACAATGTTTTTAGGTATTCCGTAGATACCAAAACCCTAATCCCTTAATCTGAGATTAATTTAGAAAACTGCTAAAAATAGCAAAATTCGCCAGACACAGTTGTCGAATCTAACGCGCCCACACACACACATGAAAAGAATATAACACATACCCAACATTCTCCCACTTGTTGTTTTCTTTGCATCCAGGGGTCCAAAGGATTACATATAGTCAACAATCCAGGGAAACAATGCCCATTGTTACTCTACACCAGGAGAACTTTTCTGTGTTCACAGACTTTGTCAATGAATCTACAACATTCTTCAAAGTGTCAACCTTTTCTAGTAACACCTTCTTTTCCTCAACCATGTCTCTCACAAAGTGATACTGAACATCAATATGATTTGTGTTTGAATGATAAGTTGGGCTCTTTTCCAGGAAGATTGCAACCTGACTGTCATAATCTAATCTCACTACTTGTTGTACCAACCCAATACCTGAACACGATCTTTGTAACCATATTGCTTCCTTTCTTGCATGAGTGGCTGCCATGTATTCAGATTCTGTAGTTGAGAGTGCCACTAAAGCCTATCTTTTTCATATCCAACTGATTGTTCCTCCAGATAGGATAAACACATACCCACTTGTAGATCTTCTACGATCTAGATATCTAGCCCAATCTGCATCAACAAAGCCATGTATATCCACCACTTTGTCCAATCCTAGTCTTCCTTGGTAGCACAATCCATAACTGGTAGTGCCACGAAGATACCTGAAGACCCTCTTTATTGTTGTCCAATGCTCCTTCCCTGGTTTTGACATATACCTACTCAAAACTCCCACTACATGTGCAATTTCCAGTCTAGTACATACCATTTCATACATCAAACTAGAAACTAAATTGGCATATGGAACATGGGACATGTCCTCTTCTTCTTTCTGTGTCTTGGGACATTGATCTGCAGATAAATTTACACCTATAGGAATAGGAACCTTGACTAGTTTACTTCCATGCATATTAAACCTCTGCAATATCGTCTCAACATATTTTCTTTGATTCAACCAGAGCTTCTTGTTTGCACGATCTCTTTTAATATCCATTCCCAGAATGAAGTTAGTAGCACCGAGATCCTTCATGTCAAATTTGGAGGATAGTTGTGATTTCACCTCCTTGATAGTATCCATGTTATTTCCTACCAACAACATGTCATCAACATACAACACTACATAAATGAAGTGATTACCAACATGCTTGGAATATACATAGTGATCAGCCCTGCTTCTTACAAATCCCAATCCAAGGATGTATGTGTCAAACTTTTGGTACCACATCCTAGCTGATTGCTTCAGACCATATAGTGACTTATTTAGCTTACAAACCAGCTCTTTCTCTCCCTTAACTACAAATCCTTTTGGCTGCTTCATGTAGATTTCTTCTTCCAGATCCCCATGTAGGAATGTTGTCTTCACATCCATCTGTTCCACTTCAAGATCAAAATAAGCAACAATAGATAAAATAAATCTAATAGAAGTTAACTCAGAAATAGGAGAAAAAATCTCACCAAAGTCAATTCCCTCTACCTGGGCATAATCGAGCTTTGTAATTCTCCACTTTACCTTGTGCATTAAACTTATTCTTAAACAACCATTTGCTACCAATAGATTTTCTTCCAGCTGGAAACTCAACTATATCCCATGCCTCATTCTTATCCAAGGCATCCATTTCTTTAACCATG